>JAXGGA010011195.1:0-43418 GCA_038373865.1 Uloborus plumipes
TAACTTTGAGATTTAATATCTGAAAAGGGACTGAATGAAAATCTACAAAAATTAAACTGGATAACCTTCTTATAGTAGTAAATATGCAGCAAAAATGTTATGAGTGATATCGTTCTAGTTTTGGAGATATAGAGCCTCGAAGTTGGCTAAAAAATCGCATTTATTTTGACACCAAAAAATCATCACATAATGCAAAATTAATTATTCTCATAATATTAGATGAGTTTTTTGTAATATAAACTAACCCTTTTACCAAAACATATAATATTTAAATTTATTTTCCATTTACAGAAAGAAATAATTTAAATATTATGCTTTTATAAATGCATTTTTTTCTACGTGTTAGTCACAAAAACATGATTTTCCACTCTAAAGCTGGGCTTTCACGGTCTTCATGCATCTAGTGAGCAAAGAACAATTATAGTTTTAATCTAACCTACAACTCTTCATTCATTTTAAAAGTTTAAAGCGTTAAAACCTCCCTACAGCACCAAAAAGTCGCTCAAAATCCGAATTTAAGCTCTAGATCCTGCCATTTTCCGTGAGACTGAGTCTGTATAACAGCAGAAAATGGCGAACGTATTTTTGCGGAAAAGGGTAGGATCTAGAGCAGTGTTTCCCAACCTTTTCAAGCTCATCACCCCCTTCAAGATGCTGACTGACACCTATCCCCTCCCCTTCTTTTTTCTTCCTCGAAAAAAACCATAAAGTGAATATCTATAATATTAAAAATATAAGTACCTAACTTTAATTTGAAGTAAAATGTACGCAATAAAGATACTATGACTAATCACTTTTAAACTAAAAATATTAATGAATAAATAGAATACCTTTATTTTCTTTTCTTTCACGAAGCGAACTGATATAATCATTTGAAGTGAAACATTTAACTAAGATCATTGACGTACTCATCAAAAAACAGAAGTACATTTTTCAAGAATTATTTTTTTTGTTCGTTGGAATCTGGGTAATTAAAACCATTGAAACAAAAAATTGGAAGGAAAATAAATTGAAAATCTGAAAATTCATAAAATTGACAGTGAATGATAAAATATTCACTAAGGTTAATCCGAGGTGCAAAGAGGAAGCGCTTGAACTTCAATTTGTTTCTTTCTTAACGTGTAATTAATTGTCTGGACACTGAACAAGTGGTTTTGTACATATTTACAATTTCGGTTTTCATTACCCTTTTTACTGCTATTTTCTCTTCTAAATACCCATCGCCCCCCTATCGCCCCTTAAGAATTTACCGCTCCTTTAGGTACTTATATTTTTAATATTATAGATGTTCACTTGCTCCAAATTATTGTTTTTTTCGAGAACGAAAAAAGAAGGGAGGGGGGCGCGATAGGTGTCAGTCAGCATCTTGAAGGGGGTGATGAGCTTGAAAAGGTTGGGAAACACTGCTCTAGATCCTACTCTTTTCTGCAAAAATACGTCCGCCATTTTCTGCTGTTATACAGACTCAGTCTCACGGAAAATGGCAGGATCTAGAGCTTAAATTCGGATTTTGAGCGACTTTTTGGTGCTGTAGGGAGGTTTTAACGCTTTAAACTTTTAAAATGAATGAAGAGTTGTACGTTAGATTAAAACTATAATTGTTCTTTGCACACTAGATGCATGAAGACCGTGAAAGCCCAGCTTTAGAGTGGAAAATCATGTGTTTGTGACTAACACGTAGAAAAAAATGCATTTATAAAAGCATAATATTTAAATTAGTTCTTTCTGTAAATGGAAAATAAATTTAAATATTATATGTTTTGGTAAAAGGGTTAGTTTATACCACAAAAAACTCATCTAATATTATGAGAATAATTAATTTTGCATTATGTGATGATTTTTTGGTGTCAAAATAAATGCGATTTTTCAGCCAACTTCGAGGCTCCATATCTCCAAAACTAGAACGATATCACTCATAACATTTTTGCTGCATATTTACTACTATAAGAAGGTTATCCAGTTAAATTTTGTAGATTTTCATTCAGTCCCTTTTCAGATATTAAATCTCAAAGTTAGCATTTTTTCTCCAAAATGCTAAGTTTGACAAATTATATAAAAAAAGGACTGCCTTCAAATGTTTCACACTACTTCTGGGAATAGTCCTATGAGATATCTATTCAAGGAAAAAAAAGTAAGGGTGAGTCTTAATTCCTTCTACTAATATTTTTCTGCCAAAAATGTAAAATTTCACACAAAAAATCTTATTTTTAAGCCAATTTTACACAAATGTGTTTCTAATTATCAGAAAAATAACTGGTATAGAAATTTAGATCATTTTTTGCTTAATCAAGTGGTTTTTAAATCATTTTGATGTATTTATAAATAAAAAAGTTATAAGCATCTTCACAAAGTACTCTTTTCACGAAAAGTCGCTTCCGCAGCTACTGAAAAGTGCTTACCAAAAAAAATTCTGAAGATTTAACCATTGGGGAAGGACCATTGTTTCATGCTCCCAATATAACAGCTAATTAACAGGCAAAAAGTTTTAAAAATCAAAAATAGTGAGCAACATTGTTTAGTTTTCCTGTATGATTTCGCATGGATTGACCCCACTATCAAATTTCTTTACTCTCAAACTTTACACCAGATTATAAGTTTCAGCAATGCTGTGACATTTATGACACATGTATGATCAGCGTGAAAGCGTTTGAACTCCTGCCCGTGTAATGGTTGGGTAACCTTTATAAAACTGCTAGCGTTTCTTTAGAACTCCAGTTCGAAAAGCATGAAAAGTTTTTTTTTTTTTTTTTACTACGCACGCAAAGTTGTTTACAAAAAATTGCATTCACGGAAGTCGAGTAAGATGCTATTTCAAAAGTTTTCATAAGCTTTATGATTTCTGAAGATTCTATGTTGGCGCACGTGGTCAGTACACGTGAATTCTTTTGGAAGGCATGAAATGCTCCGGTTATATGAGAGAGATGGTTGATATTTGTCGCAGGCGATAAAAATAGAGGACATTTCTGCAAGCAGAGCAGCATTTTTTCTATGCATCTTGATAAAAGAGATTAGAGAATGTAACTTCAAGGGATTCTACACTGTGAAATTTTTGAAAGATATCTTAGTCATTCTTGTCTCTTATTTCTCATGAGAATAAATTTGCAATTCAAAGAAACTATAGAATGCTCTGCAGTCTGGCTGCAGACGGTTGTAGCCAAGTCCATTCCACTGACAAAGGATATGATCTGTCTAATGACACGTCCATCTATTTTGTCCACAATAGAGCCAAAATATAGACCTTAGTCTGTTTAGGTATCTTAGTCCTCTGCACCTAACAGAAACCACTGTCTTAGCAACCCACGTCACCGTAACCAAGCCGAAAACTCGCAAAGTGTTTAAAACTCACTCACTGTTTGACTACTTGCTTCTTTTTCTGATGCATGATATATATTTTTTAATTCTAAGGAGAAGACACTAGAGCTCACATGTTTTGAGCGAGTTTAGCTATCGTAACTGAATTCAATTGGTGCTTCCTAATTAAAATCAGGAGCTTGATCTCCTCTCCTATCTCACAAATAAGCTTTCATTTAGAACTGTGATACTACTGGGTGACAAGAAATAACTTCGATACACATCGTACATTATAACTTTAATGCTAATGAAAATATTGGGACCAAACTTCAAAAAAAGTATGAATACCTTATTTTGCCTAATATATTTAAAAGTTTTCACAGTGGCTCCCTTTAGCATAAATACTTAGCTTTAGACGTGTCACAAAATTTTTGGCTATGGGCCGCACCTCACTCATTGATATTTAATCCCTTTCCTTCCACAAGGATTTTTGCAGGGATGCCGAAGTTTAATGAGGCTAAATACCTTGTCTCCAAGATAGGTCAAACAGAATAATCCATTGGGTTCAAATCTGGGGAATACGGGGGCCATTATTGAGCTCCAGTGAAGTTCGAAAAATGTGTTTTGCATCATTCTTGAGTGTCTTTAGCTCTGTATGCAGGTGCAAAATTCTGTTAGAAGGTTCATCTTTGGTTTTTGAAGAACTTTTCAGACTAAGGTAAGACAACATCTTCCAAAATTAGATTGCGGTATGTTTGCTGATTAATTTTTATCCCTTGATCAGCAAAAGCAAATAGTGTTTTCCAACTAGCACATATCCCACCCCAAACCATTGCAGATATTGGTCGTTGACGTTGCCATCAATTGAAGAAGTTCCGAGTGCTTCTGCTGACCAAACTCTATCATTATGTCTATTTTGAGCTTGTTCAATCGAGAACAGTTTCTCATCTGTGAAGACCAATGTTTTCTATCAATCATCAGCGGCCCGCTTTAACAGTTCTTTGCTCTTTTGAAGATTTGTGCGTTTGTTCTTTGCTGTTAGCTTTTTAGCATCTTTCATTTTGTAAGAGAGAAGATCAAGCTCAACTCTTGTCGTCAAACGAGGGGTTTCGCTATTGATCGTAACCCCTCTAGTAACTTTTCTCATTGAAAACCTAGGATCTTGTTAAACTCGCTTGTTGATCACTTTTCGGTCTCTTGATGTGTTAACTGTGCGTTTTCTTTTTCTTCTTGACACGTTACCAACATGTTCAAGTTTTTTTAACCTTTTAATTGCATAGGAAACCGTCTGCTTAGCCACTTTCAATCGTTGAACAATTTCACATTGTTTCATTTCTTGCTTTAAGTAATTCAAGAATGGCAGATCGCTCGTGAACCATACCGGTTGTCCCAACTAAGACCCCTATATAGACGAGCGAAGCATCAAGATTAGGATTGACCACTTTGGATCCAGCTCGTGTTTTAGTGGTTGCATTTTCTGGCGAGTTATCGCGTTTTGGTAGCTTTCCACATGAATTTAACAAAGCTTAGCGATGTCCTGAAACGTTGCTCTGGTAGCCCTAGCTCTACAACAATGAAAAATGAAAGTAAAAGTAAATAAGTTGGATCCAAAGTGGTGAAACTTAAGCTTGATGCGTCGGTCTGTCTATATAGCGACCCTAGTCCCAACTAACTTACCTACACCTATTAAGTAGCTTTCTAGTATCGACTCCCTATCACGATATCGTTATAAATTTAGTGGTATTTGCAGGTATTTGATTTGAAACTTCGTCCAAGTTATTCTTTTATCACATTAATTTTGCGGTACTTATCTGTTAAAGGTACGTAACTTGGTTTGGCGTCTTAGTTACTTTGGATCTCGGCGTCAATTGAAAATTGCTTAAACCGATTGGCAATGCTGCAAGTATATGGCAACCCTAGAGTTTGGAAATTGAAGTTGTAGAATGTTTCCAACTATGAAATTTTCGCCTGCAATAGGGAGAAAATTAAATTGGCCAAAATAAAAAAAAAATGATTTGCTTCTCATGCCGACTTCAAAACTTATAGTAGTAGAAAGTGTTCAAAGAATAAAATTATTTTTCAATTTTTAGAGTTATTTCCAGTTACAGTCGGTTCTTTTTTTTTTTTTTTTTTTTCAAAAATACTTTTTTTGATATCCTAACCGCATTATGCGTGTTTGAAATAAACCTTAACTGCCACTATTATTTTGAAGTTTCCTTTCGTGAATTGGCAACGTTCGGGATTTCTTTGTTTCCGTTAAATTACGTTTTGTCAAAGTATGCGCTATTTCGATCTCGACTTTAAATAGCAATGGAAATAGATCATGAGGAAACAAGCTTTAAGTACGCTGTAAAATATGCCATTCCTGCTCATAATGGCGATGTAAGAGCTGTAGTGGCAACCAGGCATCCTGATAATGGTTTCGTAACGGGTTCCAGAGATACACTGGTTAAACTGTGGGCTTCTAATATTGATGGTTGCTATAACGAAGCTGCTGTGTTTTGTGGATCCACTAAGTTCGTATCAAGCTTGTGCGCTTTGCCAGCTAGTGATGAATATCCCGAAGGTTTAATTTTAGCTGGAAGTAATGACTGTTCCATTTATGGGTTTGCTGTCAACCAAGCAGAACCCATCATGAAACTACTTGCTCATTCTGGTAATGTTTGCTCTTTGTCTGCTGGACCTTTTGGCATTTTTGTGAGTGGATCATGGGATAAAACAGCAAGAGTTTGGTCTGGTCAGGACTGTTATTTAGTTTTGAGTGGCCATCAAGAAGCAGTTTGGGCTGCTGAGTTTCTGCATGAGCCAAATCTTGTTCTTACTGCCTCAGCGGATCATACTATTCGTTTGTGGTGTTCAGGAAAATGTGAAAAAGTTTATGCAGGTCATACTGACTGTGTAAGAGGTTTAGCTGTTTTGCGTGGCGGGAATTTTTTGTCATGCAGCAATGACTGCACAGTGCGATTGTGGTCCATAGCAGGCGATTGCTTAGCAACTTATAAGAGTCATAGCTCTTACATATACGGAATAACTCTCTTGCCTACGGGATCTGATTTTGCAACTTGTGGTGAAGATGGCAAAGTAAAAATCTGGAAAAATGGAGACTGTGTGCAATCTTTGCACTTTCCCGGTAAAGCACTGTGGTCAATGGCTTGTGCATCAAATGGAACTTTAGCTGTTGGATGTAGTGATGGAACCTTGTATATTCTTGGGGAAATACCGACTGGCGGAGACGCTCCAGAAGAAACATTGGAGGATCAACATATGCATGAAACTATTGGCGAACAGCAGAATGTTGACAGCACCATCCTAGATAAAGGAGATTTTGATGGAGAAACAAGGTTGGTTTTTGAGCAAGAAAAGGATTGCATGGTGGTATATTCATGGGATGCAACATCCAGCCAATGGAAAAAGAAGGATGGCGTCTCAGAAGGGGTCATTGGAAATATTGCTAAATCACACCACGTTGACAGAGAAAAGGTGAAGACTTTGAAGTTTAATGTAGATGTTGAAGGTGTTATGTATCCGATTGTGTATAAAGCGGGAGAAAAACCTTGGGATGTTGCTCAGAAATTTGTAGTTGAGCACAATTTAGCAGTAGACCACATTGCACAGATTGCGACTTTCATCTTAGACAGAACAGGTGATGGCTCATGGAATGCTTATGATGCTGTTCGCAAAGAAAAATTTATCAGCTACTCAAATGCTAATAATAGTGGAATAGCTGCAAAGTTGGTTGAATTCAACTCGAAAGTGAGTCAAGAGCATCAACTCTCAGAACATAAATTGAAAGATCTCATGGTTTTCGTGACTTTCCCTAAATCAGTTACTGTGGAGCAGATGGCTGCACTAGAAACTGCCCTCATGTGGGAGGATGAATACTTATATCCAGTTCTGGATTTGCTACGTTTGGCAGTGAAATCCGTTGCAATGCACAGCAAGATTTCCAATCCTAGTTTTATAAATCACCTTTTGCAAGTATTAACTCAAACTGGGTTTTGGATGAATTGCAATTTAACTATTAAAATATTTTGCAACATGTTTGGATACAATGAGGGAAAAGAAACGCTTCAAAAATTTCACGAAAGAATTATTTCGGCTGTTGGAGACGTTCTACAGAAAGGAGATAAGCGAATTGAGAAAGCTGGTTCTGCTTTGTTTTTAAACTATTCACTTTTAATCTCTGATTTTAGAATGCCTCTGGATACAAAGTTATATTGCTTAAAAATGGTGGAATTTATAACTATCATAAGTGATTTCGAAGCTGTATACAGAGTTTTACTAGCTGTCTCAAGTATACTCGAGTTTGACATCAATGCAGTAAAAGAGTTAGTAGTACCTAAATTTGTTGGAACACTGCTTAAATTTCAAACTATGAAAATTCCAAAAACCAAGGAAACCCTTCAAAGAATATTCTTAAAAATTGGGAACTTTGATGACTGTTCTGATAAGAAAAAACCTTTAACATAAATATAAATGCTTTGTTAGCCATTTGAGTGTCTTAATTATTATCAGTCATTTGTATTTATCATTGTTACCAGTTTTTTTTAATAGTACATTATTAAATCTGATTCTTGAAAAATTGTATACAACATCGATATTGATACATTTTTAAAATATCTGTACATTCTAAAGTACTTGATTCGTGTCTTTTTTGTTACAGGGGAATTATAACATGAAACATTTGGCACATTTTTAAATTTTTCGCCAAATCAGTTGAAACATAGCGCGTGTCAAAAATGGCCAAAATCAATAATGTAGAAAGATGAAATTAAATATTTAAGTTTTAAACAAGACAGTCCAAAAAGCAAGATTATGTTTAATTAGTTAAGTTATACATGAAAGTGAAAAAAAAGGAAAACTAAAAAAAAAAAAAAATATCCACCAAATTATTAAACTAACCCATTAAAATATTTAAAAAATGTCCCAAACATAATTTTATACGAATTCGACTAACATTAGAATGTAGATTTGTTGTATAAGAAGAAAAAAATGTCAACAGCGGCTTCAGAAATGGAAATTATTTTTCGCCAATTCAGCATGTTCCACTTTTTCATAATTCCGCGAGTTAGTGATGACAGTACTAACCAACTTATCACCAATTTAAGTTTTTGTTTTTTCACCATTAAAATATGCATCTAGATTTTGCTTATTGCAAAAAAATAAATGAATAAAAATAAAATAAAATGAGGTTTCCAGAAATTATCCTTGATCACTTTTAATTTTAAGTTTTGCTTCTGTTTAATTTTAAATACTGGTTCCTTTTGAGTCAAATAAGAAATATTCCAAGTATGTTGCAAAATCTTGAGAAAAGCATAGTACTCCCTTTTCGCTGATTTCTAAATAAATGATTCCAAATATAGGACATATTAAACACACTAAAAGCATAGATGCATAAGCTTTTAATGCTATTGTCAACACTATGCAGTGCCCTCCAGGCAATTTCAAAGGGGCACTCTTCTATCACCCATGAAATCATCTCAGGTCTGCAGTAGATCCAGGCCATGAACAAGACCTGCAACGAATATGCTGATAAGAATCTGCATAATAATACTGCCTGCGAATAGCAGGCAACGAATATGCTGATAAATTACCCAAGGAGTCCAGAGACCTTAATACTAACAACAACAGTTTCTATCTCCAAGATGCAAACGCAATAGCTAAATCTAAACTTAGAGATAAATCAATCCAAGCGAAACACCAGCTTTGTGAAATAAATACAAGTCGATCAATAACAAAAACTATAACCAGGCTGAGAACCGGCCATCACAGGGGCATGAAGATTGATGGAGAGGGTAAAAGGATGCATAGAAACTGTTGTAATTGCCCAGATACACAGCTTACACCTTGTCATATCTTTGAGCGTCCAACAATAAGTGCAAACCTGAGAGAGACTGGTGTATTGCCGTCACTTATAGACCTTTATGACGATAACATCCAACAAATCGCAAAAGCAGTTATAAGGATCCATGGAGTTATTTAGTTCGGCTAAGTCATAGACACGACAAAAAAAAAAAGCACTATGCAGTTTAAAATGTATGTGGAATCAGTTGCTGACAGCTATCTGTGATATTAAAATTTTGAGTGTCTTTATAAGTGCTCTTTTATATTATACTAGCGGTACCCGCACGGCTTTGCCCGGGATATAAAATTAAAAGTTCGTTTGTAAAATAATTGATATAGCAGAAAAAATGCTCTATTTTAGTTGTAATTCAACTATAATTCCTTCAAAGTATGATATAAAAATCTGGTATGGACCCCACGCTACTTAATTTTACGTGTAAATTTCTTAGAAGATGCCTTAAGTGCTAAAATAGTGCTTGGAATGAGCAAGATAACAGTTCAAAAATTTATATCCCTAGTTTGCTACGAAACAATGCAAAAAAAAATGTTTTACAATGATTCATCTCCTAAATATCGCCGATTTTAACATCATTCAGTGGATTTTTCGCAAAATATCGCCAAAAGCGTCAAATTGAGTCCAAATAAAAAAAAAGAAAACAATTTTTTTCGCTAACTTGGCGATAGGTCGCCAAATTGGCATCAAATACTTGACGAACAAAAGCTTGGCTATATAACGCCAAGTGGTCGCGCCAATTCATATCACTTTTGTCTGCATTGAAATGAACACTGATTTACTCCATAAAAGGGTTAAAACACCCCCTTGGAACATTCGAATGCAACCCCAAGGGGAGATGCACAAAAATAAGCCAAAAGAGAAAATAAGAACAATTTTGTTGCTTACAGAAACCAACAGAAATCTCACCAAAGTTTAAAAGAAGAAGAAAGTTTTCTTTCCTAGCTTTAAAAACAAAACAATACATTTTCCGAAATGAAACACTTTAAAAAGAACGATACAACAAAGCAATTGATACGATATTTGGTTAATCTGTGCTTTAGGTACCCTTTTCTCGCTAAATGGGCGATAGGCGCGCCAAGCATGGTAACCCTGGCTATTTTGCGTAATTTCTCTCGAAGCTTTCATTTCCGCGAGACAGGCAAAAACGCGCCAAGTAAGGTCCCAAAACATTTTCAACGGGGAAAAGACAGGGTTGCCAGAGAATTGAAACAAAAAAATACTACGCCTCCTCTAAAAAAAATATTCCAAAATACTACTGTTTCCAAACGTTGCCAAAATCAATGTTGCTAAAATGCGAAATCTATGAAAATGAAAAAAAAAAAAAAAAAATCCGCCAAATCTTTTAATTAATTTATTAGTATATTGGAAACAGGGTTGCCGGAAAAATACTACGCTCCTTATTTGGGCCTAAAAAAATATTACCGTAGCTACGTCTGGCAACGCTGGAAAAAGAACGAAACAAAAATAGGTGTGAACACGTAACCATGGTAACAACATGAAAAGTTGATTTCCGTTGATAAAATAATTCATTTCATGTCTCTTTTCAAACAAATTTTTTTCTCGAGCTGAACCATTTTGGAATCGTTTGGCTTGCTTTACTGAAGGTAAGCCTTGAATTCCGGGATTCTAAAAACAATTGTTACAGCTCTCCTGATGATCGTAGACACTTCGAAAAAACTTCATTTTGTGCAGAAAATTTCAAGCTTTCGAATGACATAAGACTCGAAAATGTGTATGAAATATTTCTTCCCTATTTGATCGAATTTCTGCTAAGAATTCGAATAGAAAAAGAACGAAATGGAATTTTCGAAAAATCGCTTCGAGGTGCAAAACTACATGCTACAAACTAATTTTGTACCAAGTGGCATGAAAATCGACCGAACGGTTTTGGCGCTACGCGCGTAACAGACAGACAGAAGGACAGAAAGAAAGAAAGAAAGACAAACCTTCAGCTTTATTATTAGTAGAGATAGAGAAGTCTATACTATAGAGCGTCATTAGTACGAACTACCAGGAGATCCTGGTCGTCCGATGTGGTGGAAATACGGATTGAATTTATAAAACCTATAAATTGAGCCAAGGTACATGAAAAATAAACTAGTGTACCGAGGGAAAATTGTATTTTGATTTCAAGAGTATCTCTTCTCTATCTCTACTAATAATAAAGCTGAAAGTTTGTCTCTCTGTCTTTCCTTCTGTCTTTCCTTCTGTCTGTCTGTTACGCGCGTAGCGCCAAAACCGTTCGGTCGATTTTCATGCCACTTGGTACAAAATTAGTTTGTAGCATGTAGTTTTGCACCTCGAAGCGATTTTTCGAAAATTCCATTTCGTTCTTTTTCTATTCGAATTCTTAGCGGAAATTCGATAAAATAGGGAAGAAATATTTTATACACATTTTCAAGTCTTATGTCATTCGAAAGCTTGAAATTTTCTGCACAAAATGACGTTTTTTCGAAGTTTCTACGATCATCAGGAGAGCTGTAACAATTGTTTTTAGAATCCCGAAATTCAAGGCTTACCTTCAGTAAAGCAAGCCAAACGATTCTAAAATGGCTTTGCTCGCGAATAAAATTTGTTTGAAAATAGAGATGAAATGAATTATTTTATCGACGGAAATCAACTTTTCATGTTGTTACCATGGTTACGTTTTTATTTCGTTCTTTTTCCCTTAATAATTTTAAAAATGTATTTGTTTTTGTAACAATCCAAACTCCAAGCCTTATTAAAATTAGTCAAATGAAATATTAAAAACCGTGATAAGATGGCACCTGTCAATCAAATGAGAAATCGAGTCCTTTCCTTAAAATACAGGATACCATTCTAAATTTATCGTCTGCAAAACATATTTTACTTCATTAATAATTTATTTCAATATAAATTGCAGCAAATGGCTTGAGTGAACGAATTTAGCTTTTAATTTATCGTTTGCTGGTTGATCTTTGTCGATGTTTATTGTTTTTATTATCATTGTGAAGAATAATGCACGAAATTTCTATGACTAATACTTAAAATTTTTAGGATCAGTTGAGTTTAAAAGAAAAAATTGCTCCAAATATACTTCTGCAATGTGATTATTTATTGTTGGACTGTAATTTGCAGCAATAATTGCATTTAATAAATAATGAAAGACAATATTAAAAATTATTTTTTTGGCGACTTTTTTACAATTTGGCATTCAATTCTATTTCAGTATATTTACTTCTATCTTATTGCGATATTGCAACGTTCTTTCTAAAGTATGTCATTTCGGAAAATGTATTATTTTGTTTTTGAAGTTAGGAAAGAAAACTTTCTTCTTCTTTTAAACTTTGGTAAGATTTCTGTTGGTTTCTGTGAGCAACAAAATTTTTCTTATTTTTTCTTTTGGCTTATTTTTGTGCACCTATCTTTGGGGTTGCATTCGAATGTCCCCAAGGGGGTGATTTACCCCTTTTATGGGGTAATCAGGGCTTTCAATGCAGACCAAAGTGATATGAATTGGCGCGACCACTTGGCGATATCTCGCCAAGCTTTTGGTCACCAAGTGTTTGATGCCAATTTGGCGACATATCGCCAAGTTGGCAATAAATTTAGCGAAAAAAAAATTTTTTTGGGTTCAATTTGGCGCTATTGGCGATATTTTGCGAAAAATCTACTGAATGATGTTAAAATCGGCGATATTTAGGAGATTAATCATTGTAAAACATTTTTTTGCATTGTTTCGTGGCAAACTAGGGATGCAAATGTTTGAATTGTTATCTTACTCACTTCAAGCACTATTTTAGCACTTAAGGCATCTACTAAGAAATTTACACGTAAAAGGAAGTAGTGTAGGGTCCATACCAAATTTTTATATCATACTTTGAAGGAATTATAGTTGAATTATAACTAAAATAGAGTATTTTTTCTGCTATATCATTTTTTTACAAATGAACTTTTAATTTTATACCACGGGCAAAGCCGTGCGGGTACCGCTAGTGAAACATAAAACTGCAGGACTGAAAATTACAAAAATACAAATAGCACCTAAATAAAATACATTATTGTGTGACCTTTACTTATACGGTACGTGTTTCTTAATGGATAATCAGAAAAAGCGAATTCCGGTTTAATGAGTGCCGGAGTATGTAGTTTTACTCCAATTTAAAAATTCTTTGAGTTTGTAATACACGTTTAATTCCGCAATTATTTTTTTTCTGATGAACTGAATAATATCTTCTGGACCATTAAAAATAAAACGAATTTTAAAAAGAAAAAAAGGATAAGGGAAAAAGATCAAGAAAAAAAAACTTTATATGTAATAGATTCGAATACTATTTCTTTTTATTTAAGGTAA
This sequence comes from Uloborus plumipes, assembly GCA_038373865.1. Lineage (NCBI taxonomy): Eukaryota > Metazoa > Arthropoda > Arachnida > Araneae > Uloboridae > Uloborus > Uloborus plumipes. The sequence continues at coordinate 13,467 of JAXGGA010011195.1, forward strand.
AGAAAGAGCAGAACAATTTGTTCATGGAAATCTCAACAATAAGTGCTATAAATATCTTTTTCACACAAATTTTAACAAATTATTTCTGGTTTCATCTCATTTTACTGCCACTTTGATCATTATCCCCCCCCCCCCTAAATTTTTCTGTTGTTGTATTGTTTTTAAAAATGTTGAAATTTTCGAATGCAAGAAATTTATGTTCTTCCACAGTAAACTCGAGCGAAAAACTCCAAAGTTACATAGAATATTTTTACAAGATTAAAAAAAAAGTTCTTTAATACTTGCGTACTTTCAAACTGGTTTAAAAGTGTTAATAAATTATATTTTTAATCCAAAATAATGTGGCTTAGAGTAACTAAAAACTTTTCATACGATTCTTTGCAGTAGATGGCAGCACAACCAAGCATCTTCAGCTAAGTCGAATGCCTATTTTCTTTTTTTTTTTTTTTTAATGAAAGAAAAATTGCTTTTAAAAAACAAAACCATTCACTTGTTTCATTGTAATTTTTGTTACAGTTCATAGTTTGTCACATTTTAACAAATTAAAGAGCACGTGAATTTAAGGGACCAATAACAAATTGAAGAAAAAAACAATGTAGCGAAAACGTTGAATCTAGTTGTTTTCCCTGCATTAATACTGTGATGACAATGAATCCTCTTTTACAGATTTCTAATGGTTTCGAACAATTTACATTCGGTCAAATGCAAACATAGAATAATAGGGCTACTTAAGTTAGTTCCCCCCCCCCCAAGATTTCCTGGGGGGGGGGGTTTCAATATAAAGTTTGCGGGTTTTTTTTTGGGGGGGGGGGAGCTTTTGTGAGAAATTCTTTGGTCTGTTCTTTTATTGATAAAAAATGTGTACTCTTTGAATACATTAAAGGTAAAAAAAATCCACTAAAGTATTAGTTTTTGGCTAAGCAATCTAGAATGAAGGCTTTTTCACGCATTTTCTGTCACGATTTTAAAAGATGTGTTGAGAAAAAAATAGGATTTGGGCTCTGCCTATCGTTTTTGTATTTTCTATAAATAATTTTATCAAGATTTTTTTTTAGCAGGCGATCTATTTTTAAAGGAAATTGTTCCAACCAAAAATTATTGTGAGATTCACTTCGTTACTTATTATTGTAATTTTTAATATAAAGATTAATAATGGACCTATTAAGAATTAGATAATGGCTATTTAAAGATTAATAACGGATCAATTACAATACTAACGAAAGCAAAAGAGCATAAATTTTAAGCATTATTAATCTTAAGCATTTTTCTTTTTTTGACTAATTCTTGAGAATATAAATTTTATGAGCTCAGTCATGGAAATTACGAAAAATTCCAAATTCAACCCTTGTGAAGGGATACTTAAATTCACTAAGGGTTAATACGTGACGAGGAATATTTTGAAGCAAAGTATATATTTATATCTATTTTTAAGTGTATACGCATATAAATCACATCAAAATAAAGCCACATTTATCACGGAAAAAGAGAGAAAAAATATGGTATTTCAGAAAGAGAAAACAAAAACACTGTAATGATCTGTGCATCAAGTCTTTCGTGTCTTTATATGCCTCATGCTGATTCCCAAGTGTTTACTTTTTCTTGAGAGAGTGATACCTTTCAATCATTTGCTTTTTTCTTTCTTTTTTTTTTCTTTTCGATTAAAAAACTTTAAAGAAAGTTGTTTGTAAATGTTTAATGAGTATTTATAAAAAGAGAGTAGAGACAGGCAGAAAAAAAAATGTTTTTCTTTTTGCAGTATAATACATCTAATTTTTCAGTAATAAACTGTGGCATTGCCAATTTTACAGTAGTAAACTGTAAAATTGCTAGTTTACAGTAAAAAATTTCAAAATTGCTAGTTTTACAATTTTTTACTTTGCATTTTAGTACTAAACTGGAACTTCTGCTGCGAGTATTATACTGTTGTTTTTACAGTAAAATACGGCTAATTTTATGGTAATAAACTGTAAAATTGCTGATTTTATCGTGCTAAATTTAAAAATTGCTAGTTTTACAGTAATAAACTGCAAAATAGCTAGTTTTACCGTTTTTACTTCCTTTTACGTAGTAAAGGAAGTATTGTGATCACGAAACAAATTTCACTCAAATTTCGGTCTAAATTTTGACTTTGCTCACCCCGGAATGAATGTCGCGTAGATTTTTCGACCTGTCAGCACGTGCATATGTACCTAACAACATACAAACAGCCGAAAAATCAATTTCGACCACCCCGAGTAAATTACGACGAGTTTTCTCGTGACGTCTGTATGTACGTATGTGCGGGTGTATGTGCGGATGTATGTGCGTATGTGGCTCGCATAACTCAAAAACTATATGCCGTAGAAACTTCTAGCTTGGTATGTAGGCTCTGAGGGGGGTCTAGTTGTGCACCTCCCCTTGTGATTGCATTCGAATGTTCCCAAAGGGGTCTTTTACCCCTTTTTACTTCCTTTTACGTAGTAAAGGAAGTATTGTGATCACGAAAAAAATTTCACTCAAATTTCGGTCTAAATTTTGACTTTGCTCACCCCTGAATGAATGTCGCGTAGTTTTTTCGACCTGTCAGCACGTGCATATGTACCTAACAACACACAAACAGCCGAAAAATCAATTTCGACCACCCCCGAGTAAATTACGACGAGTTTTCTCGTGACGTCTGTATGTACGTATGTGCGGATGTATGTATGTGCGTATGTGGCTCGCATAACTCAAAAACTATATGCCGTAGAAACTTCTAGCTTGGTATGTAGGCTCTGAGGGGGGTCTAGTTGTGCACCTCCCCTTGTGATTGCATTCGAATGTTCCCAAAGGGGTCTTTTACCCCTTTTTTGGGGTAAATCAATGTTAATTTCAATACAGACTCAAGTGATATGAACTGGCGCCACTACTTGGCGACATGTCGCCAAGCTTTTGGTCGCCAAGTGTTTGACGCCAACTTGGCGATATATCGCCAAGTTGGCGACAAATTTGGCGAAAAAATTATTTTTTGAATTTGGGTTCAACTTGGCGCTATTGGCGATATTTTGCGAAAAATTCATTAAATGATATTAAAATCAGCAATATTTAGAAAAATAACCATTGTAAAATATTTTTTGCATTGTTTCGTGGCAGATGAGGGGCGTAAATATTTGAATTGTTACCTTGCTCACTCCAAGCACTTTTTTTAACACTTAAGGCAACTACTAAGAAATTTACACGTAAAAGGAAGTAGTGTGGGGTCCATACCAGATTTTTTGGGGTAAATCAATGTTAATTTCAATACAAACTCAAGTGATATGACATGTCGCCAAACTTTTGGTCGCCAAGTGTGTGACGCCAACTTGGCGACATATCGCCAAGATGGCGACAAATTTGGCGAAATTTTTTTTTTCGAATTTGGGTTCAACTTGGCGCTATTGGCGATATTTTGCGAAAAATTCACTGAATGATGTTAAAATCGGCAATATTTAGAAAATTAACCAGTGTGAAACATTTTTCTGCACTGTTTCGTGGCAGATTAGGGTAGTAAATATTTGAATTGTTACCTTACTCACTCCAAGCACTTTTTTTAACACTTAAGGCAACTACTAAGAAATTTACACGTAAAAGGAAGTAGTGTGGGGTCCATACCAGATTTTTCATTATGCTTTTACAGTTTTAAGCTGAAGCCTCTGCTGCCAGTATTGTACTGTAAAAACAAACATTTTATTTTTGCTGTGCATGAGTACTTGCGTATGTTGCTTATACAAATCCAGTTTACGTCGGATCTTTGCCAAATTCGGAACAGACATTCTTTGATGCTCAAGAATTCATATGAGGAGTTTGGGGAGTTCAAAAAAAATTAAAAAGGTCTAACTTTAAACTTTGTGTCATAAAAATGCTCTAATATTTCTTTTAAAATATTTAATCCAATGAATGATTGATCAATATATGAAACAGTTTGAAGATTATAAAATGATGCCAAAGTTCAGAAAAAATGTAGGAAATAAATTTGCTCCAGAACAGAATCAAGACAATAATACAATTTTTGACACAATTTGTAATACAATTTTTGAAGAGATTTTTGTTAAATGAACTGGATTGTGAATGTGCGTGCCATTGAACTAAAGGTACCTACGTTTATGAATAAGTTAATTTGTTCAAAAACCCCCACAAAAATGTATTTCAAAGAACATGAAAAGATAAGTGGTCTTGACGTGCTTCTAGAAGGAAAAAGTCACGACGAAAAACTAATTCATTCTTCGCATTCTGGCAAATTCTTAGATCTAAGAATAAAGTATGTTCCTTTAAAAAAAGTCGATAAAACAGCGACATTAGAATTGTTTTGTCGAAAAGTTGTCATTTTAATTTCCTTCCAAATATCTAACTTTAAACATAGCGCACTGGCGACATTATTTAAAGTGCTGAATTAAATCATTTTTGGCTAAAACAAGTAAATAAATAAGCAAAATATTGATAAAATGTTGGAAGTAAAATTAAACTCTGCAGCCAGCACCACGAATAACTTTCGGAAAGCAATTTAAAACTGGGTATTGGCAGACGATTGTTTTGACGAAAATTGACAAGACATTAAAATCAATTTGCTACGAAAAACGTTAACAGTTGTATTTTATTAGATTTCATATTTTGTTACATTAGCTTTTACGTTCTAACTTTTACGTATGTTTCTCTTCTCATTTACAGAGATTGTTATTTTAGTTAACACTGAATTTTATTGTTTACTAGTGGATATGCCTGGCGGGCCTCGCTCTGGTTCAAATGCAACATGCAAAATAGCAAAATCCAAGAAGGTATTTGTTTGTAACAACAATGAAATAGGTGAGCCTTAAATTGATAATTCATTGTTAATCGTAATCTTTTCTGAAAAATATCTCCATATATTATTTCTCTAAGCCGAATCCTATACCCGGTCGAAACTCGCTCATTTCTTTTTCAAATTGCATGAAAATTTATGATTTTGAAGCTTATCCCGCGGGCTATTGACGAAAATTAGACCCACCCTCTAAAAAGTGTCGGTTCGTTTTTTATTCGAACTTCAATTTTGGGCACAAAATTGACTCCATCTAGCGAAATAATTGTCGTATCGTCTCCATTTTGATTTCATTCAAAAGATTACAAAAAATGCGTTATTTAGAACGTTTCTCCGCTAGCGCCGCTTAACGAGAATCTCGAAAATCCACGTTTAAGCGACTTACAAGCGATTGAAGTTTGAAAAAGTTAAATTTTTTGCTCAACTGTTAAAATCGTTACCATTGTTGTTCAAATCAATTTTCAAGCCAAGGCTTAGCTCGGTAAACCTTAATTGTAACTTTTATTGTTTCAAAATACTATGGTAGTTTTGCGATAACGTTAGTATTTAGTTTAGTAGTAGCCTTGGGTATTTGATTTTAATATAGGGTATCACTTTTGTAGTAGTTGTAAAAGTGAACGTGTCTATGATCTCTTTGAAAAGTTGTCAGAACGACGGCAGTTGATGGCGATGTTGTGCAAACGTACAAGATTTTACAATGCCAAGGAACAGGGTACCAACAGGCAGACTAACAGGAAGGTGTCTACTACCTAGACAATATTAGACAATTCAACAATGCTTTGGCCTTCGCTTCAGTCAAAGTGGACTCAGTTAACATTCCTGGCAGAGGTCCATATTGTTTTAAACTACTTGGTCAAGTGTACCATATGATCGGGAACTTGCAACCTCCGGCAGGGACTACACCAACTTACGCTGGACTTTTCTTTATAGATTTCGACACTGCGCTGCAACTTCGGGCAGATAATGAAGCCAATAAAAATTGTCGTATTAAATTTTAAGTTTAGAGTTTTTTTTTTTTTTTTTTTTTGCGGAATTCCGCACGGGTCACCTAGTTCATATTTAAATGTGTTAAATTTTATCAATTTGTATGCTTAAAGGCTTATCTCTATTACTTTATCTTTTCAAAATTGAAAGAAAATGACCATTTTGAGACAAAAAATTTGAATTTTTAGTTTTTTAGATTTTTTTTTAATTTCAAAACTCGCCCAAGTGAATTCTAGTGCATCAAGGAACCGCTGTGCTGAGTTTGATGAAAATCCGACGAAAACTGTGGATTTGTATATGGAACAAACATATATATTATATACACACACATCTATTTATATATATACGAGTATATATAAATTATGACTTCCATTAATATCCTAAATTAATGGTTATAACTTCACAATGTTCCGGAATTTGTAAACCGGTCGGCCTAAGGCCCCTACATAGACGAGCCGGCGCATCAAGATTAAGGTTCACCACATTGGATCCAGCGCGAGTTTGAGTGTTTGAGGGGTTGTCTTTTTTGGCCATTAATCGCGCCTTGGTAATTTTTCACTGAGAAATCATTATAGCGGCACGTGGATTTGGTAAAGCTTAGCAATGTGCCAAAACGTTTTTCTGGTAACCCTACTCCGCAACAATGAAATATTGAAAGTAAAAGTAAATGAATTGGATCTAAAGTGGTCGAACTTAAGCCTGATGCGTCGACCTGTCCATATAACGGCTCTGGGCAACGCCTCCTAAATATTAAATGCCTGCAACTTTCTGGTTTTTAGCACAGAGCAAAATTTCATTCTTGGTTCACGATACACTGCCATCTACCAGAGTTCTTCGAGAAAGAGAAATTAACGATTGGTTCATTTCTAAATTTAAATTTAAAAATCAACCAATCAAAAAATTTAATTCGAATATTATTTGGATCCATCGCCAATAGCTGCAAAATGCCCTTGGTTCACGATACACTGCCATCTACCGGAGTTCTTCGAAAAATTAACGATTGGTTCATTTCTGAATTTAAATTTAAAAATTATCCAATCAAAAAATAACAACGGCATTATCGGATTGCCGCAAGGTGGCGTTTAAAGTGGAACCCATCTCGACGGTAGCGAAGCAAATGTTCTAGGCATTTAGTATTTAGAAGGCGTTGCTCTAGGTCGGCCCCCTCCTTCCGAATAAGTTGTGAATGAAACCTCCAAATCGAGATTTTTTTTTAAAATGATAAATCCATTCTATTAAATTTGTATGGATAATGTTTGTTATCAATCCTTTTTGCATACGTTACTCTTTCTTATAATATAATAAAATGATACATTTTAACAAAAAGCAATAATAAATAGAACCTATCGTTACCACTAACTAAGGCCCTATATAGACGTGCCGACGCATCAAGATTAAGTTTGACCACTTTGGATCCAGCTCGTGTTATGTCTTCTCTGGTGGTTGATGAATGGTTGTCTTTTCCGGCAAGTTATCGCGTTTTAGCAAATTTTCAATGTGAACAATTATTAGCGCCACGTGAATTTGGCATAGCTTGGCACTGTCTGAAATTTTTCTGTGGTAACAATAATGAAAAAGTGAAAGTAAAAGTAATGAATTGAATCCAAAGTGGTCGAACTTGAGCTTGATGCATCGGCCTGCATAAGGCCCCTATATAGACGAGCCGACGCATCAAGATTAAGTTTGACCACTTTGGATCCAGCGCGTGTTTGAGGGTCGTCTTTTCTGGCGAGTTTTCGCTTTTTGGTAACTTTTCACGTGAATTTAACAAAGCTTGGCAATGTCCCGAAACTTTGCTTTGGTAACCCTAGCTCCGCAACAATGAAAAATGAAAGTAAAAGTAAATGAGTTGGATCCAAAGTGGTGAAACTTAAGCTTGATGCGCCGGCCTGTATAGCGGCTCTAGGTCTGTATATATAGCGGCTCTACCACTAACGAAATGACAGCCGAAACAAAAACATAAATTAATTTTATGCAGTCTATTTTCTTCAAATTTCTATTATTCTGGTAACATAGCTAAATTAGTATTACTTCTTCGTTAAAAATCAACTAAAAAATAGTAATTTGTCACTTATTAATTGTGACTCTAATTAATACGTCACAACACAAATTATTAGTTTATTTTAGTCCTCAAATAAATTACCTTTCAGTTAATTACCCTTTTTTCACTTCCACCAAAATCGTGTCAAGATTGTCGATATGACAATAATTTGAAATTAAAAGCAAACTCAATTTTTTTGAAGAATTTGGCAATAAATGTGTTCGGTCAGTGATAGAAGATTTAATAACTTATGGGAAAAAGTGACTTTACCCGAGTTTATAATGTAGATCCTCCCCTGCCCCCATATGCGTATATTAAGAATTTGAAAACTTAATTCACAACTAGATAGTTGATATCTTTTCTTTTATTTAATTTTCACGCGTATTCATGCAAAACGTATTCATACGTAACCTATAGAATAAGTATATAAAAGAACATTTTTTTAATCAATGAATAACTCACAGGAATATTGCCCATTGTATAACAATGTAGAGTTTTTGCTGCCGTCTGAGCTACTACATCTGTAACAGGCAGGTAAGATTGGCTTTTTTGTTTTTTTGTAATCAAGGAATCTGCGCCTATATTTAGGATATTATAAATAACATCAAAGTAAAATACAGAATTTTTTCTATTTTTATCAAACCAAATTGAAATTATATGTGTTTAAAGTTTATGGTTGTTACATCCATAACTGTGGAATTGCCCTCTATCAACATCAATGACTAGAAGCAGTACTTTTGATTGAAAGAATTACCACATTCTTGATTGCTAAAACTTTTAGCTTTTTAGAAACGAGTGTAAGTTTTTCTTTTTTGGTTTTATAAAATGTATTCTTTAACTTAAAAGCAACAGCAAAAACATTTTAAATTATAACGAATTAATTTTTAAAAGTGAACACTTTTTTAACAACTGTTTTATATTTATTTTCAAAAGCATCTCTTTTTTTTAATTAACTTTGCTAAAATTTTGACGTTTCAGTTTAGAAAACAGTAATTACTTTCGTAACGTTTGTTACAGTTCGAACCCATGATGAAGAACTCTAATATACACTAAAAGCAAGGGGGAAAAATTAAGAGCAGGACAAAGCTAATAATCTGTAGAATAAAGTTAAATAATTTTAGACCATTGCACATTAAAAGTTAAGTATTTACTTTTCTTTCAAATTAAAGGATCAAACTTTTATTGTTTAAAGAATATACTTTTAAAAATTGAAAGTGTCTCTTAAAAATAAAAAATTGAATGTGATATTTAAATGAAGTGTGTAATGAAATAAAAAAGCCAAATTAAGTAATACTTTTATTTCATGTATTGAACATACAGAATTAAATAAATACACAATAGAAATCACACTAAACAATAAACATGACAACATCTGTTGAAAATGCACGAAACTCACACATGAGAAAATAAGGCAAAGGTAAAGCAAAAAGTGAACAATAAATAAAGAATGAGAATCACAAACGAACACAAAAATTTAAAAGCACAAATATTGATACATTTCTCACAGCAGCATATGACATTTTTGACACAAAATTTGATTCTGGAGCCAGTTTAACACCAAAATGTTTCAAATATAAAAACATACATTTCTAAACTTTCAAGATAGGTGCGGTTTCAAGCGAGTTAAAACCGACTTTAAGTACTTTCAGAATAATTGGAAAGCTAGCAAAGCAGCTCGCTGCAATTGCAAAGCAGTTTGCAATAATAGCAAAGCAAGCAAAAGGGCTGAAAGCAATGCAAAGCAAGCAAAAAGGCTTAAAGCAATGCAAAGCAAGCAAAAAGGCTGAAAGCAATGCAAAGCAAGCAAAAAGGCTTAAAGCAATGCAAAGCAGCTTGCGACAATTGCAAAGTAAGCAAAAGGGCTTAAAGCAGTGCAAAGCAGCGTGTAAGAACTACAAAGCAAACAAAGCAAGCTTGCAACAATCACAAAGCAAGCAAAGCAGCTTGCAACAATTACAAGGAAAGCAAAGCAACTGTACAAAAAACATGAATGAAAAAGCAGCAATTATTCAAAAGAAACATTTAAAAAGCAAGCAGTTTCACTCAGTTAAGAGCAATTATGATATGTTTGGAAACAAAGCAGTAGTGGCGGCAATACAGTGTAATCTAAGGCAGTGCAAAACAGAAGCAATTAAAAAAAAGTTTTTGACAAGAGTCCTAAGAACGCTTTAAAATGCAAAAAGGCAAAGCTTATGTAACAGCGGCGTAGGAAGTGACAGTTTATAGATAAAGTAGTGTAGAGCAAAGCAGCGTGAAAAGCAACAAAAATGCAGAGGAACATGTAAACAGGTATTGCACTAGACCACAAACGAAAATATTTCTTTCTTCAACTAATTTTAGCAAACAATATTGAGCTTTATCCATATTAAAAGTTGATTTTGGAATATTTTTTCTATAAAAAGTGTAAAAACTGCTTTTTATTACAAAAAGTACTCTGTTACATCTTTTCAGTAATAAATACCAAATGAAGACGGAACAAGACCCGCTTGGTCCGAGAGTAGAACACATATCAGTGAATTAAGAGTCCCTGCCGTCGAGGCTACAAAACTGACGTCACGGAAGAAATGCAATTGGAACATGGAGCCTGTTAAACAGTTGTAAGCCATAGAGAGCGCCGAACTTGTCACAGGACGGAGCATCATCTACTGTTAAAAAAAACAAAGAAAGAATATTAATATTTTATTAAGTAATACTCAAAACTGAGAATTCATTTGGTATTACAGTCGACGCTCGATATAACGACCGTCTCCGTCCTACAGAAAACGGTCTTTATAACGAGTGGTCGCTATAAGAGATAGAACATAGAGTATATTGGGATATAGTAGGGGGTTTTCTCACCGGTCGTTATATTGGGATGGTCTTTATAACGTGTGTTCGTTATAACGAGCGTCGACTGTATAACCATTAACTGTTTTAAATCTATGAGTATAATGAGTACACAGCGGTATAAGACCTTGTGATTGAGACATTGTTGTAGTTGGAGAGAAAATGACCAACTCAAACTTAGGAAATATCAGAGCCTTTGAGAGTTTACCACAAATTTCTTCCCTGTTATAAGCATTTGCTTCTTCCGAAAGCATGAACTTACTAGGAAATATTTTAAGGAAAGATAAGCAAGGGCTTAATTTACAGCTTAAGTGATCAAATTAGTTAAAATGAATAAATTAATTAAAGAATAAATAAATATCTATATACATAACTGCTCTCATTTAAAATTCGGTGGGTAAAAAATTATTTATCAAATAATGTATAATAATCAGGAATTCCGTTTCGGGTATATTGGTTGTGCTCCTTCTTACTAGTCAAACTTATCTGAGAATTACTACTGACCAATACTAGGTTGACTTTTTGAGGACAATGAACTTTGCGGTAGAATATGGAAGCTTGAGGTGCTCAGACGAAAATTTTTGAATTCTACCCTCCCCCCCACCTTTTTTTGCTATTATTTAGATTTAAATAACAATAAAAAATATATAATTAATAAAATTTTTAATTTTTATTAGTATTTAAAATAAATTTTACTCTCCGAGTATACTTATCGAACCCCGAAAAAAAAAGTGACGCAACTAAAAATTTTGACAAAACGTAGTAACTATTCATTTGAAATCGAAATTTAATGCTTTTTCTCACCATAAAACTCTCTCGAAAATAGCTTTCATGGCTAGTGCGGGGTAGGGAAAAACGATGTAATCAATAGCGACACATAAAATATTTCATAATTTAGAAGATTTTTTTTTTTTTTTTTGAGTTTTTATTGTGCATCACAAACTTAGACAGCAAAAACTAATTAGTAAACACCACATTATTAATATTTTTGATCGTATTGTAACATTTGCGACAAAACACTTAAAGATACTATTGCATAAAACCTTGATTTTCTCTCATGATTTTGTTCCCCATAACTGTCTTTAAAGGGTTAAAAGGATGCTGTAATCTTAAAATATGTTTATTTTCTAATTTTCTCAACAAAATTAAGTGTTTTAAATTTAGAAATTTTCTTGTCCACTCAATTTTAACTAAATTTTCATGAAATTATTATGTTTTTGCTCAACTGAAAAGCTGCTTTGCTGCAAAGTTGTTCCAACTCAACTAAGACAATTTAACCAAGTCGTTTAAGTCCGCAAGTACTCAAAATGAACCTTATGGTAACTCTTCAAGGCCGCCGCAGGCCCGAAATAGCAGAACAACGTGTCCCAAATCGGAAACTGTGACGCCTCTTCAAACCATTCACCTGCGAAAACGAGATTTGGGGTAAGGTGAGCGAGCGCACAGATCCCGGAGGCTGCACCAATCCTGGCGTCAGAGGCCGCATCAATTTCATTAACCCACTAGCTACTGCCACCAGACTTCCGTCTTCCAAGTTTGAGGTCGTTGGATATCGAACTTGACTTTGAGAAGGAGATTAAGGTTGCGGATGGCACGTGATGCGGATTTGGAAGCTGTTGCTCGGGTGATTGATCGGAGATTATGCAACAGTGATCGAATCGTTCGATCGGAACCGAGAGAGGCAGTTCCGCCATTTCGATCGCATTATTGATTGAGATGAGGCCGTTTTTATCGGTTTAGTTCGTGGCTTTTTTTGATTCACGATGTGACTACTCTTGGGGGATCCAATAGTTTGAGGAAATCAATGCTATAATTTGTGTGTTGAAGCGTTTAAAGATGTTATACTGAATGTTGATAAAGGTTATCATATTTCCCAACCAACTTTATGAATGGATCACCGCACTGGATAGCTTATTTATGTCACTGAAATGTTCTATACATTACTATTTCTATGCATTTATGAATAATTCATAAAATCAGTCGTAGAACACAATAGAGACCCCTTGATCTTGATACATTTAGTCGCTGCGTAAAAAGAGTTGCATATGTATAAACGTCATCATTTGAATAAGTTCGTATAAATGGGTTACTGCAGCTTATTAGTTGAAAGCAGCTTAAACAACTTCTAACTAATGTGACCGTGTTACTGATATAGTAAAGTAAACATCCTTGAAGCACTCAACGCAAGAAGTACACTTAGCTATAATTGCAAATTTGTACCATAAACAATATCGCACATTTTTGACCCCTTTCCCCATTTTGTCACAAAACGTCACCCTTCACCTCCCCCTCTTGTCACATATTTTTCTTCAACATACTCTGATTTTAAAAAATGTGTGATGTCACAAAGTTTAATGAACCCCCCATCTCCCCCTTAAAACGTACTGTTATTTTTGAAGAGCCCCTTGCTGTTAGGGTTTCTAACTTTGGTTTTTGCCATTATTATTCTTGCAAAGATAAAATTTTTGTATTTCACGAGCAAAAACTTTTAGCTCCGGCCACCTTGTCTAGTATTCAGAGAAGTCTGGCCCGCATGTGGAGATTCTTTGTTCAAGTTCCTGCTCGGAGCATGGATTTACTTTCTCTATCCTGTCCTTGTCCTTTATTTGTGTGAATATGTTGTTGTGATGTGAATATGTTCTTGTGATGTGAATATGTTGTAATGTGAATATGTTGTGATGTGAATGGTTGCCCACCCTTTAAACTGGTCCCTGTGGCACAGTTGTGTGCTGTGGAAGCTGGACTTCGCACCAAATGATGGATCAGTTGGAAAAGTGAAGCAGCGCGCCCCAAATTTCCAGCCTGGCTGGTACAAGACAACAGAGCAACAAAAACTTTTAGTTCAGTTTAAAAGATCTGGTAAATGGGCTCTCACCTGTCTGAGCTCTTGGGGGCTTAGTATTTCTTCTCAACGGCGTCCAGCGCCTTGATGAATTTCTCCAAGATGTCACTGACTCCTTCCAAGAAGGCGGGGCTGATGCTGGGCAGGCCCCTCTTTTGGCTCTCTCTGAAGAAGGCCCCGCCGAGAAGGGGCACCAACATGGCCCCCAGGCTCACAACCATGAGGAGAGGAAGGGCGGTTGTGAGCATAGAACCTCCAGATAGACCGCCGAGGCCGCTGAAGATGCTGCTCAAGCCACCGCTGCCACCTGAAAGGTATAAAGACCACACATGAGAAAAGGGAGATTAAGGGAAATGGTATAATAATGACTACTACTTCAATTATTTTCAAACAGGAAGGCGCTTCGTTATTTTGACATTCTCCTTTACCATGCCACAAAGTTGAAAATCTCTTGTAAAGGGACATCTGGTAGGGAGACCAATATAGTGCCTAACAGTCATTTTAGAACAAAATTTAACATTTGTTTGGAAACAAAAAAGTAAACTTAGCCAATAAATATTCTCAAAAATTACTTGCATATACTCCGGAAAGCTATTTGAGATGATTTACGCGCAAACTGTAGCAATATTTTATTAAAACGTCAAAGGTACAAAATAGTGAATGACAATAGGATAATATAGCATTTTCCTTTTGATTTTAATTCCCGACATATCTCGGAAAAGAATAATTATGCGTTACGTTTTTAATTGTTGAATTGATAAATTTACCTGGAGCACTGTTATTGTAGACATAGTTTCAGTGTTTTAATTTTATTTTACATGTTTCCATACTATTTAGCTTTGATTATGTACTATTGTTTGTGATACTAGTATGAGCTACATAGTTGGTAACTTTATGCACTTTTCATCAACGAAAAAATTTAAAAAATTGTTTTTAAAAGTTTACAAAGAGCATTAAAAAATTAAAACTGTGTGTAACAATAAAACTTTTCCATATAGATTATTTTGTAATCATGAATGTTTAAAGTAATATAACTTTAAGCTATTACTCAAAAAAAAAATTTCGGTGGTAAAATCTGAATATATATGTTTTTTTTTCTTCTTTTTTTTATAATTTATGAAATAATGCTTATACTTTTTGTACATTTTCCTAGCTGCATATGAGACCTTTGTATCCTTAAGTTTTAGGAAACTATTTTGCTGAGCTCTAACTATTTTATTTAATGATTTATAGTTTATGTTTTCCTCGATTTATCTTTCGAATCATAGAAATAATACACCAAAGAAAATTTACGGGAGCATTAAAATACAAGTCTTTTTCTTTTGAACATATTTTTCAGGTTGTACCTTTTGGATTATAGCTCTGAAATTGTTTAGAGATTGGAATTCGTACTAGTGTCCATACACTTCTGCGTTTAAAATGGCTCTCATTATTTATGCTATTACATCCTTTATTGAACAAATAACCCGTTTTAAGAACGAAATAAACTACCTAATTTCGGCGAGAGACATCAAATTCCTTTTCAATTTCCTGCTTCAATGTTGTTTCAGTAATGAAGAAGACTTTAAAGCTCTGATTATTCACAACAGGAAATTGCCCTTGAGACTTAACTTTGTCTCCATGTTTTAGTGGAATCTTTTGAACAAACTCAAAACGGATGTAACGGAAGCGCATTTTCTCCATGAACAAGGAAAATCGAAGAGACGGTCGAAACAGTAGTAATCATTCATTTTTTACTAAAACATTTATATTGAGTTAAAATTATGTATGTTTTTCATTCTTTTATTGGCTATTTTATACATGCAACTTTTTGAATAAATGTTTAGAAAATCGCATTGCAGAAAAGTACATGTAAGGAAATTTCTAGGAAACAATGATTCCATAAAATGTTCTAGCAACCGATACAGCTCTATTTTAGTAAGTATATTGTATTACTTTAGAAATAGCCGTATCGGTTATTAAAAGTTTTACGGCCTCTCAGTTTACCAGAAATGTACTAGTAAATGCTATTTTTTTACAGTGCGCAAATTCAAAATTAAAATATATTTAGAACTCTTTAAAATGTTAATGTATGTGTTTGATTTTCTTACAATTCGCATGTTATTTTTAAAATGAGTTATGACTTCCTTAATAATTGTAAACTCAATCGTTAAAGAATGACATTTTTAACCAATATCTCGAACGTACATTTCGAAAATTTGTGAGGAGGAAACTAATTCTAAAGAAATACAGCGCTATAGATATATTTCAGACTTTGTGTGAAACTTTAAACGTCGATTACGAAATTTTCCTCTACTTTTTGACGTCCTAACGTGTCAACGATTGATGCGCTATTCAGGGGTGCCCACCCATCCCCCTAAGCTCAATGGCGCAAATTCCCCTCCAAAAATTTTTCACAACCCTCTTGTGCTTCTTATTTTTATTTTTACTCCTCTTTTTATTTTATTTGTTTTTTCAAAAACTATTTATTTATTTTTTAAATATTTTTTTTTAATTATAACTATTATTTTATATTATTAATTTCGAACTATGCGCAGAATAGATTCGTTTTTTTTTTCCTTCCAGTCATTTTAAGCTCGCACACACGCCTACAAAATAAATAAAAAAATGAATAAATAAATAACAAATAAATGATTGAAATTAAAAAAATAAATTAATAAATTATTTAAATAAATAAACAAATTAGTTTTAAAAAATCCCCCCCCCCCCCAAAAAAAAAAAAAAAATTTGATAGCGCAACTTGCGCCATAATCCCTTCCCCCCTGGCGCTATCAGTCAGGTTTTTACAATTCAGTTAGATTTTAAGTAAATAAATGAATCTGTAATTTCAGCTTGACTTGAAGTTCATATACATCCCTTGACTTAACATCGCCTTTTGGAAAATCACTTGTGCGATGAGAAATTCATATATTCTTGGGGACAGGGCCGTAACCAGACCTTAGTTCCGGGGAGGGTTTTACCAAATTTATTTTTCGTGAAATCAATAAAGTCGATAAAATTGGATTTCGTGTTCTACATTCAGTTGATTTTTGTTACAATAGATGTTAAAAGGGTATGAACACGAAAAATGTAAAAAAAAAAAAAAGTCATCTTTTCAATGTAGAAAAAAAAACGATAGATGCGTTTACTATATAATACGCGCATTCGAAGGAGTAATTTTGAAATTTCTATATTACGACACTTTTAGATGCGTTAAGTTTGGAGTTTGGTACAAATTTGAAGAGTTTTAGTGTTTTTTTTTTTTTTTTCGGTACTAAAAAATTTGAAGGGAAAGGTGTATTATTAAGAATTATGTTTGCAATAGCACAATAAAAACAAATACTGCAGAAAAAACACTTAATTTGTTCAATAATTCAATAATGATAATTTCATTTTTCAAATGCAGTTTCAAAGTAAATGAGAAAATTAAATAAAATTGCAACAACAATTTTTTCAGTGAGAAACTATGAAAATCATTTTTGTAGTAGTTTTGAAAAATTTCGGAGGGGTCTGAACTCTAAAAACCCACCCCTTAAATACGGCCCTGCTTGGAGATAAGACATGAACCTAAAAACAACGACGTCAAAAAATCCCAAATTTGAAAAAATACCAGATACATGTTTAGTGGAATGCAAAGAATCTCTTTTCAATGCAAAAATATACAAGCTCATAGATGTCAAGACATTCGACAAAAACCATTTGCATGGCAAAAATGTCTTTTTTGTGGTGGGGTCCCTAAAATGCGTGTACTCAAGTTTTTAAACCTTGTGCATTATTAACGTTATAACGCAATTCAGATTAGTAGTTTCCATCTCTCTTTTCCTATTATTTTTCATTAAAAATGACAGAAAGATTGTTGCCGCCTAATAATACAGTGTGATAAAATCTCTGAGAATTAAAAGCAACTTTGGTTTTTAAAAAGGACAGCTTGAATTTGTTTCTGACAAATTCAAATCATATTTATGGCAATCAAGATTGATATAGAAACCTTTTAAAGAAAAAAACTTTCGGGGTTCCTGTGACAATCATTGCGGAAAACTAGTTTGAACTTGTCAAAACCGAATTCTATTGAATGACAGCATTTTAAGGCTTTTTTTTTCAAAGTAAAGATTTTAACAGCATATTAAACTGCATTCTTGTTTACATTATTACATGTTAGATATCATCAAAATTCTCACCGAATCCTCCTCCAAGTCCGCCGAGGCCGCTCAGGCCGCTGAGGGCTCCGCCCAGTCCAGATTGCCTGGTGCCAGGGCTGGGGATCAGGTAGGCTGGGGAGTGGTGTTGCTGTTGCTGCTGCTGGTTGTTATGTTGAGACTGGGAAGAGGAATGCTGAGAAGACACCACGTACAAGAGGCAAGCCCCGACCATAAGATGACCCAAGAGCCCCATGATATATGAGCTGTTGAGAGAAAGAGATTTCACATCAATATATGTTTGGAAAAATAATATACTCTATACGAGTATATGTATTTGGCAAATAATAATCTCTAAAGGGGATCTCAAGGGTAACCCCCTCCTCTTAGTTTTAGGCTCTGTGGCTAATCTTAACAGTAGGGGCGCGACATCGAAGGTAAAACATCGATTTTTTGAGACATTGATGGTATTTATACATCGACCAAAAAACATGTTTCAAAACACCGATCTTTTTTTATGCAAAAGCATTTTTGTTTCAGCAGAAACATCGATGTTTCCTAAACATCGACATCGATGTCGCAGCACTACTTCCCAGGTAGCACAAATAACCTTTAAACGTTTTATAAACGTTTTTAAGCGGTTGTTACAACGTTAATAACCATTTTACAACCTTTAAAAAACGAGGTGTGCTACTTGGGTTACCAGGGAGTGCCACATGAATAGTGTAACGATGGAAAATGTTGAATCAGAAAAGTATCACATTAAGATTTTTGACGTAAAAATTGTTTGGCCATGTGTTCCCGTTACCGAGATATAAAGTCCTAAAGTCTGTTGAGTTTTAAGAAAAGCCCCAAATTTATAGACTTGACCAGAAAAGAATAGTACCATGTAGCTTCAGTCTGGCTGTGCTGATATTTCCACCAGCAAAGCGCTGAAAGGTGTATTTTATAACTCATCGAAGCTAGATAAATTTTCCACTTTTCTTAAAATGTTGGCAGATTTTAAGATCTAAAATTTTGATAACAAGACATGAGGGCAAAGAGTTTACGCGTTCAGAAATAGGTTTTACTAGGCTCTTCCGATTTCTACTAGATTTTTTTTCTTTATCAGTATACTATTGTATAATGTGCTGGTTAGCATGTTAAAAAAGCATAAGCCTTACCAGTAAATGAACACTTATTCAAAATTTCGTTTTTCAGAAAGTCAAATTATCATTAAAAACTAACATTTGGTACATGACTTTAAAAATATTTTTATTAATATGCGTAATCATCAAACCCGAAACTCAGATAATTTTTACTGTTTTACTTCGTCTTTGTTTTGTTTTTTTGTTCTTTTAGGGAGGGGACTAGAGGGGTGAGGGAGGGAGTGTTGTGGTGCAGCAATCAAGTAAATAATTACTTTCAATCAGTGGGCAAACACAAAATTATGTTATCGGTTTCTTTCTAGAAGAGTATAGAAGAAAGTTGTTGCCAATTCACCAAAGAAAAAACTTTTGGAACTTTACTCATTTGTTCATCCTTTTGAGTGTGTTCCTTCATTGGTCCAGGTTACTCTAAATACATGTAAGGTATGGTCAAAACCTTCTCAGGAAAGAATCAGGCTCGCTATACCCCATCCCCAACCGGAATATAATTCGGTCTTTGCCAGTGACTCGGACATAATCTTTGGTTTGATTGTTACTTCTGTTCTGTGAGAATTATTAAGCTCTATATACATATCAACTGAGCGAAAACAATAAACAGTTGCTTATTCTTTGCCCATAACTAGAGAGAAAAAAATATATCCGTATTTAAGAAAATATTTTATATTGAACACATGAGCTCATTTCCAGATGAAATAAGCAAAGGTTTAAAATATATGTTTATTTAATCGATGCCCATAAAGGGGGGGGGATTGCACTATTGAATTTTTAAGGGCTATTTAAAGGGGATTGTAGGCTTATTTAGAGGGGTCGTTCTAAGAGAGAAGTGATCTATAAAATTTGAGGAAGATATGCCATCGTTTATGCGGGAGGATAGGATTCGCCGAACACAATGGTATTTTGTTGTCAATACCAGTTATGAAAAAATGTACATATATATTAAGAACTTCGTCTCCTCTGCATTTTTTTTTTAATTTTATTTCTTTTTAACATAAATATAGTACAATCACATTTATTTCTATTAATTGCTTTAATTTTTTTTGAAAGAATGCAGCAATGATGAATGCAACAACAATCTGAAGATTTCAACCATAGTATAACGTTCTTTAAAAGCTGACTATTATGCAACTATTATGCATTTTATCATATTCAAAATCGTTACTTCAAAATTATCTTTTTACATATTCTGCTGAGTCGGGGAGAAAGTTGCAACTCCGACTCCTGGGATTTTAAAGCCTCGACTGCGAGTCTTTTACTCCGAATAGGATATGACTCCTGGGATTTAAAACATCCAATTCCAATTGATATGACTCCTATGATTTAAAACATCCAATTCCGAGTTCCATGCCCCAAATCCAATCAGAGTTCGACTCCACGTCCATGGCAAAGCTAAGGATTCGGAGAGAAAATGACCGACTCCGAATTTGATTTTGAGAACGTTTACTCCGACTCTTTTATCCCAAAATTGGTTCAACTTGAGCTTTGTAATTTATAAAAGAGTTCGATAAAGAAAAGAAATTAACTTGAATTTTCTAATCGTCTTCCATTTTTATCCTGTACTAGCAACACAAAATTTCATGGAAAAGAAAATAAAAGTGATTTCTTGATTATCTTAAGACGATTTTAGTTCGCTTCTGCGTCAAGTTGGCGCCCGTGCAAAAAAAGCTAATTTACAGTCATGCGAATTCGCGATTTATGCAGGTATTTTGTTTAAAAAAAAAAGAAAAGAAAAGAAAAAAATTGCATAGCTATCACAATGCAGATTGAAAAGCCTGCGATTTACTCCTCCGTAAATGATAAAATGGGTTTTAAGATTAATTTTAACATTATTATTTGCTTTTGAATAAAAAATGCTACAAAAAGAAGATTCCTTGTGAAAAATAAGTAAAACGAAAAACTCTAAAAGGTGAAGTGAGATAAAAATATCCTTTTAAAAAATTTGAATAAAACCCGTATCAAACCTTTATACAACTTTTTAAAGAAAATATTTTTTAAATGCTCACAAAATTGTTAACTAAACTCCAGCGCTAACTGGCAAAGATATTTCGGTTTTCTTTTTTGAAACATTCCAAAAAGATCATATATTTACCATTTGATATAACATTTGATAAATAAATACAACGAAAATGAACGTGGAAAAAGTTCCAATTTATAATTTAAAGTTCAAATGATATTGTAAATAATAAATTCAAAACTATTTTTTTTCTCTCTTTTTAAAAAGTTTTCAAAATGAAATTTCATTTATCCTCAAGTCATTTATTGTATTTTTTTTAAAACTTTTGACTTTGTAGAAAAAGTTACATTATTTTAGCAGCATAATTTTTTATCGCAACACAATTTTTTATCGCTTTTTTATTTACTAATTTATAAATAAAAAAAGTGATTATACAAAGATTTTTTATCGTTGGTATTTTTTGTTAACTAAGTAAATATCCAGATAGCTTTAATAATGAACATCATTTACTTTGATGAAGTGATAAAAATTTGCTGCGCAAAAGAGACTACCTATTGTTAGAAAATTATTTGAAAGATAACTTTTTCAATTATTAAAATATAAATTATTTTTGAACAATTAATGATCACAATTTGAAAAAAATACAATCAATTCTTCCGAAAGAAAAACTATAAAACATTATTCCTCAACGAAGAAACTCATCATCACACACACACCTTAATCCCTCTGCCCGCTGCTGGAAAAAAAACTCACACTTGATCGCACTTACCTGATTTTCCAATAGGAAGAGACGGAACGACGACTATGAGAGTGCTGCGCGTGCAGACGATGTTAAAATGGCTGAGGGCGGGAAAGACCCGCCGCTTTATAGCGGCCTACCTTCTAGGTGACCTTTAGTGAGGTCATATAAAAAGATAAATAACACACATGTCAGTAAGATGCTGTGCCGCTCAGCAGTTTACGTATCTTGCAGGTAACGGAACATGTTCGCTTCCTAGCTATTGGGCTGTGTGAGATGTGACGTCACTGTTACGTCACGCTCTCCGAACTTTTAAGTTCTGTCGGACCTTGTTTCGGTTCTAGGGCATGTTTACATTAATGATACATTTTTTCATTCTATACTTCTTAGTGGGTTTGGAGAAAATGTTGGTAGCGTTTTTGTTTTCATAACTTTAATGCGTACACTGCAAAAAATAAAGTGTTGTTTTTGCAGTATAATACTGGCTGCAGAAAGTCCAGTTTAAAACTAGAAAATAAGCAGTAATAAACTAAAATTAGCAATTTAAAGTTTATTACTGTAAAGCAACCATTTTAAAGTTTATTTCCAGAATTTTACAGTTTATTACTACCAAATTAGCTATATTATACTATAAAAACAGCAGTATAATACTGGCAGCAGAGGTTCCAATTTAAAACTGTAAAATGCAGAGTAATGAACCATAAAATTAGCAATTTTGTAATTAAATAGTGTAAAATGAGCAATTTTACAGTTTAATACTGTAAAATTAACAATTTTTACAATTTTTTACTATAAAATTAGCTGTATTATACTGTAAAAATAACATCTATTTTTTGCAGTGTAATACTGCCGTACTAAGCACATAAGTCGTATCTGCAGCTGAGCTCAAGATATGAAACTTTTTTTTTCAGAGTTTTATGCTTTCATATATTAAATTATAATTTCCACTTTTCCATTGGGGGACCTCAGGGTGTCAAATATCAAAAAAATTTTCACTTTTTCAAAAAAAAAAAAAAAACACTTCGCAAATGACCAGAAATATTGTATATGTTATAAAGAACCAGATCATGACTAACTAAATTTTAATAAAAATTACTGTAATTTATAGTACACTAAAAGGTATTAAAAGCGCGAAGTGACGTTTGTATCTAGAGCAAAAAAATACCAGGTATTGAGACAGCCCCCAGGTTTATTGTTTTCTACAATTCCGGAGCAAGTACAAAATTGTGCAATGTTGTAGAAAACATTTAAAGTACAAATAAGCTTAATATTATGTCAAAAAAATACTGCACCGAATATAAGTAGGCCTTAATTAATAATTAAAATAGTAATAATAGGAGCTTTATATAATTTTATAATAATGAAAATAATCTTTGGCATACTACAAAGTATTTCAATATGAGTATCAATTTTTTAAAACTACTCGCATTATCATATGCTTTGATCTTCAGTGGTAAGTTTTCCTGACTGGAATAGACTACATGTTCTACTACATAGTTTAAATATTACCAAATAGGTGATGGTTAAAACAGAGTAAATATTTCCCCATTACACTTCACCCCACATTCAATTACATTAGACTGGGCAGTGCAATACCCTTCAACCTAAGTGACTGCAGGGCCTTTTTGATCATTTTCATCAAAATACGAGACAACTTTTTCCCTTTCTCCAATGTTTTGTGCAGTTTTCAGTCACACCCAAAACTCGGTGAAGAATGACAATAGCTGGCTATGAATTATCATTTTGTTAAAATGCATTAGGCGTTGTAAATGATACGCGGTGAGGTGGTGATTTGAACTTTCTAAGTCGTAAATCATGATGGTTTCACTTTTGATTTCTTCTTTACTTTAGAGAATTTTTTTTCTCTTTCGCCTGCAACTGATTTACTGAAAAGCAAAGCAATCTCTGGTTTCGTTTGGGATAGGGAAAAAAATGTTTTATTTGAAAAAAAATAGTTCTTTTTTAGTGAAATGTCTAATCCAGATCTTTCATTCTGGGGTGCTAAAGAAGTTTAATAGAAGCACGAATGTATTCCAAAAAATAAAGTAAACAAGTCAAAATAACTACAATTCATTCCATTTTGAGGTCACGTGTAAAAAAAAGAGACACGTAATTGTCTTCTTTTTTTTGTTCGTTCAAGGCCGCGAGAGTCATTTTAATATGAGGCTCGGCACTAGGGTAAAAAAACGATTGGGCATCACTGACACTTACCAACAGGATGGTGCCAGACTACGCACAACGTGGGTCAGTCATCATGCCCAGTAAAGTTTTGAATTGATTGCATGGCCACTCGGCTCCCTTAATCTTTCCGCAATTTAATATATTTTTGCATAGGAGTGAACATTGCTGCCACCCCTGCGTTCAGAAGTCGAATTTTGACAAATGGTGGATCGCCTATGCACAGTTGGTGCTTTTGGTTGCATATCCTAAAGACCAATTTTACACATTTTGCTTTTATTCAACTCAAAGTAAATAGCCATCGATCAAAGAGAGCACATTCTTAAATTTCTGAGTCAGTAGTTTGTGCCTATCTTTGGTTTAACTTCTTTATTTATCCGCGGTCGTCCTATATCCTACTGATCCAGTAGGTACTGCTGGCTTATTCGTGAATAGGTATTTCATTTTCAATGAGCATCAATTATTGTTGTTTGCTTAATCTCTATTTTTCCTGTTTTTCATCATTTTCTGTGCATGTTCTCGTAGTAATCTCTTTTCACTCTCAAGTAGTGCATTGCATAGTTCTGAAAAATTGTTTACCAGAATACTTCAATAACATTATAAAATTGCATAAACATTCACTGGATCTCTATTTTGAAATGTATGATAGTGATCAGAGGACCCAATATACATCAAAATCCTAACTTCTATCGCAAGATGAACTAGTTGCTGTTTAAAACCGAAAGAGAAACTTATGAAACTAGAGGATCTCAACTACGTCACATGACAATCGTATGAATTAACAAAGAAAAAGTATTTGTTTTGGGTGAAGATAACTTTGTAACAAATCTTACTTGTTATACCACAGGTTTAGTACGTTACAGGAACCAGGGACGCCGAGAGCCAAGCCGGGCCCTTTGTCAGAGTGATCACTAGGCCCCCTACCCATACGAAACTTGTCAAATTTATACTAATCGTGTTTCGAACCGGGTTCAATTAAGGGATGCCTCTGACAAGGCTGACATAGCCTTTTGTCGCCTCTGACAGGAACTAAATGTATACAATTAAATGCAAAGTAATTTTTACATAGGAAAAATGGCTTTTTATCAAGATATGAATAAAAATTTCAAGACTGATGCACTTGTTTCGAACAAAACTCATACACGACACTTCCTTATTTTATTTCATTAAAGTGCAAATTTGATTAACTTAACCTTGTTGACCTTGACCCTTAAGTTGACCTTGATTAACTTAATCAAGGTCATGGACACGCTCCTTAACTGCTCTAATTAAAAAACTCAATAAGAAGAAGAATGAACACTTCCTGTTAAAAAGCATTGATTGTATAATTGATTAAAAAGAAATCCTATGCTCTTCAGTTTTATTATTGTTTTCCGTCGGTGACTGTTTTGTGTAGCTTCAAATGAAATTCTCCAATCTAGCCCAAGCAAAAATAGAGTCCCTTTTTTTTTTCATTTTCAGTGCGTGCGTTCCGGTTTGGCATCCGTCTACCTGTTCCAACCACTGACCTATTTATCTACCTGAAGAGGGGTGCATCGAGGAAGAAGACGACGGCAAGTGCCGTTTGGCCTTGAACTTGCCTTCCGCTTGGCTGAGTCGGGAATTTGGCGAAGATGTTGTGTTTCCATTTTGATTTTTTTTCCTTTTTCCTCTCTCGTGTTTTTACGCGGTACGTTTAGTTTTTTTTTCTCTCATTTGTTTCCAGTTCTTGATGTGTAAGGGGATGTTTTCAGCTTGTTGCGTCTGTTCTTTTTTCCATTTAAGCTGGAAAATGATTAACAGTTTTTAGAAAAAGCTATTTCGATTTCTTCTCTGTAAATTGGTTTTATAGTATCTGTACCTCAGAACCAGAACGACTTGAGTCCAAAAATGGCGATTTTCATTTTTTGGCTTCATTGTATGTAGAATCTTATTCCACATCTTCCCATAAAAACAGTATTCTATAAAACAAATTCCTTCGCAATTATTTAGCAGCGAGAAAAGAGAGCGAGTCCCATCCTTTGCATGTATCCGACAATCGTTTTCGCCGTCTACTGAAAAATGACACAAAATGGACTTAAGTTAGTCTGGTTCTGAGGTACAGATATGTTGTTTCAAAAATGGAGCCATGTTTGAGGGCTATAAAGAATGATACATCAATTTCATCCCACTTGGTACAACACACGCAAGTTGTGATACATGCTTGCACGTGTTGCATCAAAATACAATAAATTTAGCTCCATCATTTGGGCTCCCCAAATGTGCAACATCTTTTGATGCAACATACCACAAAACGTTTTAGTGCTCTTTCCAATTTGTAAAAGTATTTGTTTTCTTTCATTTGCTTGGATGCAATGCACTCATTAACACCTGTACATTTGCAAGTTGAAATGCCAAATCACAATTTACTGGCACCGAGAAACGCTTCTCTTTTTGTTTTTTATTTCTTCAGGAATTTTTGCTTGAGATCTCAAAAGGTCTTGCACTTTAAAGCACACTTTGTCAGCTATATTGGAATCATGGAGGGGATCGTGCATAAACAAGTTATTTCGCGATTTTCTAGGCACTCATATCAAAAAACTGCAGTAGTGAATGCAGAGCTAGTGCAAGCTGCAATTAAGATGCATCGCCACGTGAGAAAACATCGTAACTGGGATCGATGCAGAATAAATCAAGACTTATCAACATGTTACAAAATTTTAGACACAATACTTTTGGGATCATTTAGTAACCGATTCTCTCTAAAAATTAAAACAACAGCTGACCCATTAGAAATATTTGCACTCTACAGCCGTAATTCAAAAATCTGATTTTTTAACGCCTTTTTTTTTTTTTTTTTTTGAAGACAGTCAAAATGTGTGAATTGTTTGCTTATTTTTTGCCAACAGGGGTGAAAAAAACCATGTAAAACGATTTCTAACTTATGTAGTTTTATGAATTATTAAGGAAGCATTTACAAAAAGAAGGGAGAAAAAACTATCCTTAAAAAATATTATTTGTGATCAAGTTGAAATTGTGCAGATTACCATGTTGTATAAAACAAGCATTTTTTTTAATTTTTTTTTTTTTTTTATTTGAACGCAAAAACACAATCGTGGTTCAGAATCCTGCAAGGAGTTTAGCTTTATTTTTAAAAAATTTGGATCAGAACCTACCCGAGGGAAAAAAAATATCACTCAAAGAGGAAATATTTGGCCTATGCGGTCACGAAACTCATGAACTTCGCATTAACCCATTAATGCCTTACATTTTGTTTTCTAAAGATATTTTGTATACTGGTTACAAACAATGTTTAATGGGCAGGAAAATAATAAAAAAAATATTATGTAAAAAATAATTGTTTTATTAAGGAAAGAAAAATCGTCCGTTAAAAGTTAAGATAGACCCCAGAGGGTACATACTTGTTTTACTAAAATTTTTTCTGCTTACGATATAATATTTAAAAAGACATTTTATAAGAAGAAATAAAATCAGCAATTAACATAAACTAGGAAGCTGGGAATAACTTTGAAAACTTAGCTTTTTTTCTTGAGATTGTGAACGATGCAATTTTTCATAAAGATCATATTAAAACTGCTAATTTTGCTTACATATCTGCAAAAATATCCCATGAACAAGTCGTTAAATAACTTAATAAATATGGCAACGGCAAACTATTTTAAGCTTTTTTCTTGAGATGGGGAACGATGTGTTTTTTGATAAAGATCATATTAAAACTGCTACAGAATACACTTTACAATGGTTATATACTGCAATCTGTTAATAACGAATTAAAACAATACCAAGGTACTAATTGAACACTATTTTTTGGTTGAAATGTTCATTTTGGGGCAATTCAGATCCTTTTTTGGACCGTCCCTAAAAAGGGACGCTAGGTATTAATGGGTTAATAGCACAATGTTCTAAGTAGCTCCTAACTCCTAACCTAAGTAGCTCCTAAAAGTCTGGGGGAGGGGAGGGGAGAATTAACGCAATGCGTGATAAAATAGTAAAATCGATTTAGATACATCTATTTTTCTAAAGATATATTGCATTTTACCATGTTAAAATTGTTTGCTTCTTCCATTTTAGTACAACGACATAATTATAGTTCAGAATCTTGTTATGGGCCGATAAATGGGGTGCACGGATGGGGATGCTCTCCCCTAATTATGGTTCAGAATATTGTTATGGACGGATGTATATGGGGGGCATGGATGGAGACCTGTGAGGGTTTCTATAGTGGGCATTTTCCGATACTGAAGATTAAAAAAATTTTATTTTAGACAATCTTAGTTGATGTTAGGGGGAGGAAGGTTTGATGCTTTTCCCCTGAAATGTTTCGCAATTAAAATACAACCGAGACCAACACTTTTTGTGACCAACACTTCTAAACCGGAGTATCCAATAAAGAGTAAGAAATAAAAATCAAATCTTCCCTCTTTTGAAAAACTTCTCGATCCGCCCTTGGAAATTAAAGAATGTCAATATTTCACCGGTGATTCATCGGAAATATTTTTCCAGGTGTCTTTACTAAGTTAATGTTGAGACATTTCCCGGCGAATGTCGACATTTCCCATGTGTTGTAATTTTACTACAATCCATACACATTTCTTGATTACTAGTAGTGGAATCCACTTGTATACTGTAAAAAATTGATGTTGTTTCTACAGTATTCCAAGTAGCACACTTCGTTTTTTAAAGCTTGTAAAATGGTTATTAACGTTATGACAACCAATTAAAAACGTTTATAAAACGTTTAAACGTTTTTTGTGCTACCTGGGATAATACAGCTAATTTTACAGTTATAAACTGTAAAATTGCTGATTTTGCAGTAGTAGACTAAAATTGCTTGTTTACAGTAATAAAGTGTAAAATTGCTAGTTTGCAGTAATAAACTACAATTGCTAGTTTCACAGTTTATTACTGTGCATTTTACAGTTTTAAACTGGAACCTACTGCCGGTATTATACTGTTGTTTTTACAGGGTAATACAGCTAATTTTATGGTGAGATTGCTAATTTTACGGTAATAAACTGTAAAATGGTTTAGTTTTACAATGATAAACTTTAAAATAACTATTTTTACAGTGATAAACTTTAAAATAACTATTTTTACAGTTTATTACTGTTCTTTTAGTTTTAAACTGGAGCCTATGCTACCAGTATTAAACTGTAAAAACAATAGCGTATTTTTTGCTGCGTTCTATAAAATTGAATGCCTTCTCACCTGTCAATGGTAAAATTTGAAGCGTAAACCCTTGTCATATCTTTTTAACTTTCCGTCTCCTCCTTGTTCCTGCGAGAAAATAGGATTTAACCTTTTCTGTTTAGCATCTGATTTAAGTTGAATCTTTTTTCTGATCCATTAGTTTCTATGGTGACGGAGGGCGAGTTTGAAAGCTGCGAACTATCTTCGGAAAAGATCGAAATATTATTTACACTCGCTTAGGTTGAAGATGCGGTGCAAACAATTTTTTTATGCGAAGAATTTTAACTTAATGTTAATTGTTTTTTTGTTTTATTCGTTGTGTGATGTTTTCTCTTTGAAAACAAGTTGTGAGATTCTGAAGGGATGAGATGACTTTGGGGGGAAATTCAATTTTTTACATAAAATTTTATGTAAAACACTTAACTCAATAAATTTCATTACAAATAAATAAATAAATAAATAAACAAACAAATAAACGAAATTAAGTTAAGTTTTCTTTTAATTGCTCAATTTAAATCAGTTTTTATTTATTTATAGGGTGAGTTCTGGTAAGTGCGTACCCTTTTTTTTAAAGTTCATGTTCTCAAGGATGCTGCTCTGTTGAAAAATCTTGTACACTTAAAACTTTTTTTTAGTTTTCTTTCCAGATCCTTTACTAAGATTTTCAAGCATATAATATGTCAAATAAACCATAAGTATAGGTTTTGTGACCTGGTTTATGACACCTATTCTAAGGTACGCACTTTCCCTACCTAGCGGGGTAAGTGCGTCCACCTTAAATTATGTGAATATGATCAGGAAAAAACTTCTGGCACAAATTAAATATGTTCGGTATTTGCCTTGGGATAATACCTAATAACTAGAGATCAGCACTTGCTTGCATGGATGAAACGCAATCAGTGATATCCCACGTGTCTTGCGAACAACTGTGATTTGAAGATTGAGAGAGTTGCGTCTGTGATTCTTCCTCTGTCCTTTTAATAAGACCAAGTGAGCAAATGTAACTTGTTTTCATTTAGTAAACATCACTTATAGTGTACATAGTTTATTTTGGTTTAATACATTAATCAGTCTGTGTTTAAGCCAGGGTTCGCACTTACCTTCTTAAATGTAAGATGAGACATGCCAATAGCGTTGTTCTAAATGCATACCCCTGTGATTTTTTTTAAT
>JAXGGA010011196.1:0-15000 GCA_038373865.1 Uloborus plumipes
ATGAGCTACCTCTAAATATTGTTTAAATGAGCTAAAATTTTAGGTGATTCATTTTTTCCCCAAATGGAACCAGATTAAGGGGTGAGACCACAATATTTCTGACCTTCGAAAATAAGGACCACCCTAGTGGACATACCCTTCAAGATCGGAACCTAAATCATAATACCCTTGCTGAACAGCCTTAAGTTACATTCTGCATGCTGTACAGCAGAGTCTCCCAAAGTGTGGTCAATGGACCCCTAAGGGTCCGCGAGCTCATGCCAAGGGGGTCCGCAATGCTATCCTATTAAAGCGTAAAAAATAATTGACATTGAAGGACGTGAAACAATATTTTAATTCAATACTAAAATACATTTCCAGTAAATAAAAACTTTTACGTGTACGCAAGGCACAGCAAACCCCATAACCCCTCGATTTTAACATATTTCACACCTAATTGAGTTTTGAATAGACTTCCATAGATCAAAATAAAAATAAATAACAAAAACTAGACACACAAGCTCTAAAAATATAGAACAATGAATAAATAAATTTAAACGAAAAAAAAATGATTTAAATACATTTTTCCCCGTAGGGAGGATATGGAGGTAGGGGCCTGGAAAATTAGCAATTTTCAGAAATTAGTCTGTGGTGGTTTCTGGACTTGGGGTAACTCTGCTGTACATAATTAACTCGGAGTAAACTAATGTATGGTATGTCTCTGTATTTATTTCAGTGGCGCCGCACCGGGTGAAGAACTGAGTCACACTTTCACAGTCCAACCCAAGCGCTCGGGGGACATGCAGCTAAATGCCAAATTCTGGTCTCCAGAAACGAACTTTTCTGAAGGAATACTGACTATGACCATAAATTGAAACAAAGGATTTTTTATATAGGCCTCTAAATTAGAAATTAATAAAGGCATAAAATTTAGAAAATATTGAAACCTATTTAAAAGGAAAATAAAGATTTTTGAACAATGTCAGATTTTGCTGGAAATAGTTGCATGCCACAACTTTTTTTTTTTCAAAATTCTTATTTACAAAATATAGAAAAAGGGAGAGATCGAGAGGGGGGAAACCTTTTGCTTCGCTTCAGAAATCAGATTGTTTTTTTTTTCAAATCCACTCATATGTTGGCTTTATTTATCATAAATTTCGTAAATTGTCAATTATTTGCAAGTTTATGGTGGAGTAGCACGGAAGCTTACATCCATTCCAATTGAACGCGCCAGCCAATAAAAGCTCACAAACAGTTAGCGATCTCCTCTAATTCGCCAAGTAGGCAGTGATGTTTCATCTGTTAACTTGTTTTTCATAGGCTTTTATTCCGCACGTCGTGACGTCATTGTCAAGAAACCTTGCTGTGTAGTTTAACATTTGACACATAAACAAAAAACGGATTAACCGCCTCTGTTTTAATGTAAGAAGTTTGTAAAAATCACAGTATCATAGTGAAATAAATCGGGCATAGCCTGTTGAGCATTGTACTATAAAGCAGCAGTTCCAAACATGTAACAGATAGGCTGGATTTAAAACTCCAAGGGACGGGCTAAAAGTTTCGAGTTCTTCGTACTTCGAGTTATAGAAAGTTCCCACAGCCTGCTAAAGAGTGTTCGGGACCCAATGATTGCTTCGAGATAATGGAACATTCGAGTTATTGAGACTCGACTCTAGTCAATTACAGTTGAATGTTGTGAAATTGTATAGTTACCAAAAATGACGGTACATTTGAACAATAAGTACCTGTCGGTGTGTGTTACACTTGACAGCCAACTTCAGAGAAGGTATTAATAGTTTTAGGGAGCAAGTTCGATACATCAATCGGAAAAGCAAGACAAAAATTATCTCAAATCACGCGTTTCAATTACGACGAATGCTTTACAAGTTTTGATCGAGATTAGTTGAATCATACTGATTTCTTCTAATGCTACCACGTGACTTAGAATACTTGCACAAAAATCTCGGGCTTAGTTATCCCTATCTGTTATCTCTTCTCAATGTATCCTACATGCAATAAATGTCAGTATATCCTGGATGCTTTCTGTCGTTTTCCCAAAGCAGAAGTCTGAAAAGCAGTTGTAAAGATTATATAGTGCCCCACTGGGAAGTTGGGTTACGACAAAGACAATGTGTCCTCTTTTTCGGGTAGTAGTAAAGGGTAAGTGGCACTGAGTTGCGTTGCTTTCGTAGTGGTTTTGCAACCGAATTCTAGCTTAAATCTACCTTATTACAGTTTCATGATACCCAAAGGAGATAAATTTTTTCTTCATGTCTAAGGTCAATTTGCCAGAGGAGCACTAATAGATGCTCATTTGTTCCACTGTTTCAAAAACTGCTTTCAGTACAACAATTATTCCGGTTGCACCTTTAACATACGTTGACAGTTATAACTTTGTAAGTTTTTACCATTTCATTATTAACTTAAAGTGTCTGATATTTAAGATTTTTTTTCAGTTCCAAACATAATTAATACATGCGAGTAAAAGTTATCATATTGGAGAAGCGTAAAATTTAGAATGTAAGCAGGGCCCGATTAACCTCTGAAGTTAGAGGAAGCTC
The DNA here is from genome assembly GCA_038373865.1 of Uloborus plumipes. Classification (NCBI taxonomy): domain Eukaryota; kingdom Metazoa; phylum Arthropoda; class Arachnida; order Araneae; family Uloboridae; genus Uloborus; species Uloborus plumipes. The sequence continues at coordinate 2,541 of JAXGGA010011196.1, forward strand.
AGCCTCATTTCAGGGCCCTCTACTTTTGCCTAGGAATATTTTTCTAACAATTACCCTGCAAAATACAGATTAAAGTTGATTTTCCCTCCTCCTTATCCCCCCTCCCTTTCCTTTCCAAACTCAAAGAAATTTATACATCAGCAACTGAGGGCGGTTTGTTGTTGAATCAGATTTATCACTTCCCAAAATTAACATACAACTACATTGTTACACAATTAAAATTTTATTAAACTAGCTCTCTTTAAGGCTGAATTTAAAAGCAGGAACCGGAACTTTTAAGCAGTTATTTAGTTATTTTTCGGCCCCCTGCAAATTCTAAGGGGAAGCTCAAGCTTCCCAAGCCTTTTGGGTAATCAAGCCCTGAATGTAAGGAGTAATTTTGAGCGAAATACGCATTAAAAGGCGAATAAAATATTTGTTTTTAAACAGCAAAAAAAAAAAAAAAAGGAACGAAAGTCGAGATGTAAATGGTGATGTCAGTGCATGTGATTGCACGATTTTTTAAATCAACCTATAAGATAAGTCTGGTTGCATTTAGTTAACTATACTCGAAAGCAGTTTTTTGACAAATTTTATTTTTCGAACAATAGACTGAAGGAAAACATTTTAACTCATCCAGTTACCTTTATTACGGTTCATGTTTATTATTTGTCAGAAAAATGTCCGAGAAAGGATTGAAAAATCAATACAATCCCAGAATGACTGCAGGAGTCAGAGTTTACTGCAAATAAACCAGAGTACTTTTAAAAAGATGTTCCGAAGGATTAATTTATTAGAACAAGCATTTTATTTACCAAATTTATAGTTTTTATTAAACAATATGCTTTCAACAAATTAAAAACAAAATATTGCTTTAGAAATAAAAATACTAATAAAACAATTTTATATGAAAACAAAGTTAAACCACTTTTGCGTAAATGCACTTGACGTCTTATACATTATTAAGAGTAGACATTTAAAGACCGAACCCATATTTATATCCGAGCAACAGAAGAAATATATCCTCATTTTCCTAGGTCCACTTGGCACTTGTTCCGCGATGGTAGATTTACGAACTTTGATGCAGCTAAAAGGGATGGAAGAGAAATCGACCGTCTGAAGTTTTATTGTTCAATAGAATTATGTTTTCGTTGTTTATTATAGGAGAAGTTCTTGGGTATATTGCTACGATAAATACTGAAAGTCTTCAAGATAAAACCGACAGGCTTTTGCATCCACTGAATATTTCAGCATCTCAAATATGAGATAAAAGTATGTGCCGATGATTTCTGGAGAAACTGCTGATGCGAGTAAATGGGCTCTTAAAGTGGTAAACGAAAAAAAAAAAAAAAAAAGGAAAAGGAAAGAAAACTAATCCTGTAAAAACAATGATATATAGGTTTGAGTTGATATTTGGTTTCGCTTCAAACTGAGTCATTTTTCTCGGCATGAAAGGATCTTGGAGGCATTTATGTGTTTTTTGAAAAATGTTCAGATATTTTATGAACATCCTTTAAAATTACATCTCGTACTGATTACAGTTCAGCCCGCTTATTAGAATATCGGTTAAAAGAATATCCCGCTTAATGTAAACTCCCAATCATCCGTTGTAACAGTGGCACGGTCACCGATTTTAAGCGAAATACCGAGGATATTTTGAAAAAGTAGGCAAACAACGGTACTAGTGTATGCAATATCTAAAACAAGTTAATAACACAACGCATACTTTTAAATTACAGCTAAAAATGACAACATTAAGTGTAAAAAAAAAAATCTTTGGAAGCTAAAAATAACCAATAACGCACTGGCATTTTCTCACATTTAGTAATTCATCCCCGTCAGGAAAAAAAAAAGATGAAGAAAACAATGGTGTAAAAGACCAGCGGATAATCGGGAAGTTATTGTAATACGTTTTCAATGTACGGAAACCGCTGTAAAAATTTACATTGATCCTTACAAGTTCTCCAAAACAACTAAAAATCTCCAATGCCCTTTGGTATGTCTCCACAAAACTCTTCAGAATGATGCTGCCCTTCAAGTTTCCACCTCCTACGTCGGGGATACATCCACAAACTTCTTCACCAAGCTTAAGAAATACCCTAACCCGCTAATTCATGATTAAGTTCATTATACCTTCCACCATTGTGGTACTAAGTTTCCATCTGATACCACCTACTCCCTCGGTTCTCAGCAGGGTGACCGTACTAGGAATGGTAATCTTCCACACTAACCCCTGCCTATCTAGTGATTTGCCTAGCCAGCGGCCCAGAGGCTTATGGTCTTCTCTCTCTTAGCGACTCTCCGCTCCTGCTTGCAAGAAAAGGCTTGCTGGTTAGGCACTCCATAAAAACCCCTACCATGTTAGTATTGGAGCTAACAGCAAGTCTCTTCTTTTCCTATTTCCGTCGCGAAGCGAGTACAGAGCGTGGGGTAGGTCCCTCGCTCTGCTTTTTACTACGCTTTGTTTCTCTAAACTCTTGTAAATTTGGATATGTGTTACCGTTGAAGTATGTAATGTAGTTAATTCTTGGAATACCTAGTTATGTCATTAAATAACTGATCGTGTCAGTTAAAGTGTGTAATATGTTGATAATTTGACATTTTAACTAGTTTTTCTATGAAATAACTAGATATTCGATCAATTAACACATCCATATTACAGAATTTGATTTTTCTTGCAGCGGAAGCTAAAAACTTAATCTAATACATAAAAAGTAGCATTTGGTGTTAGTTTTTACATGTTATAAGGCTCGAGAATTTAAAGAGAAATGCTAAAATAATTTTACTTTTTCTTTATTGAGGTAAAATAATTAAAATAATTCCTAGGACAATATGGTAGATGTAGTAATTAAAAAAAAAATAATGTTTCCAGAAATAAGTAAAACAAACATTATGGTCTTACGTTGGACTTCAAACGTTGGATAAGGATTCTACTTTAAAAAATAAATGTTAAAAATATTAATTTCTTTGTAAAGCTAAAAGATTACATGCATGTATTGAGCAATTTTGGTAGAAATAGTTTTCATATCATATCATAAAATTTTTAAAACAGTAGTAATTCGGCTTTATATGGTGAGTAAGAATTTATTTGTCATTCTATTAAAGAATTCTTCCTTGAGATGGTATAAAATTAGAAGGTGAAATTCGAAGTGTTTTGCGTTATTTTTTTACCACTCCGAAGGAATCTTTTCTCTGTACTTTTTTTCTGAACTAACCATTCCTTTTCTTAATAAACAGCCATGCGCAGTGAGATTACTTAAGAACAACGATTTTAGCCATCCCCAGGAGGAATGCAAAACGAAGAATTTTAAAACCGTGTTTATTCAATGGAAGTTTTCTTAAAAATAATGATTCTGTTTTTACTGGGGAAAAAAAACACAGAAATGCAGTGTTAAAAAGTAAAGGAACGTATTTTTAAAAGGAAGCTTAGGTTTTTGTTTGGTCGCTGGCTGCTTTTCTTGAGGAATGGAGACACAATTTAAGTGCTAATTTTATTTTCTGGCTCCTCAGGCAATTACGAAACTGAATTCGAAAGAGGAAAAAAATATTTTTCTTCATTTATGGTCTTGCACAATTTAAATTACTAAAACATTGAGCATTTTAGATAAACAGGTTTAGTGTTTACGTATTTGGCAGTTTAGGAAATTTGTTTTCAAATTTTAAGACCAGTTTTGTCTTTTCCTTTCGTATTTAGCTTTAAAAGACAGTTTTCGAAGGGAATAGTACAAGGTACATTTTATTACCATTACAATTCGTGTGCTAAAGTTTTGAACTTTAAGTTGGATAGCGTTATAGATAGAAAATTTAGATCTGCCTATTTTAAAGGAGGCAAATTTGCGTCTCTTATTTTGAGATACTCGTACTTACAGAAAGTCTTCAACATATCCAAATTAAAAAAAAAAAAAAAAAACCACTTTAAATCGCGGCAAGCATAAGATTTGCTTAACTTTACTGACATTAGTTCAAGGATATACTTTCTACAAAATTTGACGCATTAAAAGTTTTGTAAACGCATCAAACAATCTTTTCACGCCAAAGTGCGAGCCAAATCAGCTTCATTTGCAAGAAGTTTGGATCTCCTAAATTTAAAACGTCTGAAGAAATGTTGAAAATATCTGCAAAACTTTCTCCTTTATTTGAAGAAACCTGCGCGAAAAATTTGCAGAATTATTCAACTATTGGAACTGTCAAGTCACGAGATATCCACATAATGTGTACAACTTTTTTTTTGTACCATCGTGTTTGTAAAATGTTATCAGAATTTTTATTTACAACTTATGAGGGTGAGTTACTCCTCAAATTTCAAGCACCTGAAAAATATGTCAGGGCATGGAAAAAGAAGTAGACGTCATTTTAGCTTTGTGATGAAAAAGTTTGAAATTTGGTGAGGATTAAAACATAGTCTTAAATAATGTTTAACTAAACGTACAAGAAGGATCAAAAGTAAAAGCTCCACTTCTGATTTGGCTGCTACTTTCTCTTCTTATGCTAACAGCAAATTTCAAAAAAGCGGGTAAGAAAACATGCGTACCAGTGTTATACCTTATCTGTAGTGCTCCATGTTTTAAAATCATATTTGTGTTTGTTATTAATTACTGCACACATTGGATCTTAATTTTTCCTCTTTAATTGTTTTCCTTAAAGGGTTCTAAATTAAAAGTACTTTTATTTTAATGATTTCTACAAATACATGGACAATAAAACAACAAAATTCGACTACTGTCTGATCTTCTTAGGTAAAATCTTCCGCGCATTTACGCATGCGTCAGGTCTTCTCTGATCTTAACAAAATAGGGGTGATAGGTAAGATAACAATAAGTGGAAGAATACTAAAAAGCATTTTGTGCCGTATCAAACAACGTGGATCGATGTTTATTTCAAATATGTAGTTTAGTTGAATATGTCAAAAGGATACAGCAAATGCAAGTCTAAAATTGAAAGCTTCAGAAAGTTATCACCCACAATCCATCTACCCTTTTTTAAGTGGAACTGTTTGCGAATGCCAGTGGTGGCTTTCACGGACGGACAGTATGAGTAGGTTGGATATTATAAACGGAACAGGACATATCCGCCGTAAATTTTATCCCCCTCTTTCCCCCATGGGGCATTTCCGCCGCGACTCTTATTCCCCCTCTGACTGCCACAGGACAAATCCGCCGCGTCATTTCCAAATGTGAGAAAGGGGTTACTGGTTTAAAATTTTCATTCTTGGCGACACATCTTCATTTGGCCACAAAGACCAAATCAAAAAAGCGGAATTTATTCCCGGACTACTTATATTAGGGGGGAAATTGCAAAGAAGTCAAAAAAAAAAAACACAATGCAGTGTAAATCAATTTAAACTCCGCCAATTTTAGTTCGCCAAATATTACACTCTACCAGCTCAATTGGCAGATTTGTCCTGTCGTACAGAAACGGTGGGGAGCGACGCGGCGGAAATGTGTCATGAGGAGGATGATAGACATAAATTTTGCGGCGGAAATGTCCTACGTTGCAGCGGAAATGTCCTGTGCCCATTATAAATATTGTTCACACTCAATGAAGTATGATGGTATATCACCTTTTGCCAAGCCTCACGTTTTACCTCCAGGAATAAAGTTTCACCATGCTGAGACCCAAATAGCTAAGAGAGGAGATGGAAAGAGTGAACTCCATTATCTTTACTAATAATATAAAGCTGTATAGTTTGTTTGTTTGTTTGTTTGTTTGAACGCGCTAATCTCTAATCTCAGGAACTACTGGTTCGATTTGAAAAATTCTTTTTGTGTTGAATAGTCCATTTATCCAGAAAGACTTTAGGCTGTAGTTTGAAAAGATTCGATTAGCGATTCGTTTTTTATTCGCATTCAAGGCAATTTTCACATAAATCGCCGAATACTGGGGTTAAAAATTACTTACACATATTAATGTTATATATCGTTGGAAGCAGAAATATTTTGTCCGTCCAATGCAGTTTCTTACGATTCTCTAACTTAAACACAGCACGAGTTATTCAATTTTTACACTTGCCTTTTGCAAGGCTTCACCCGATTTCTTGCAATACTTGGTTCATTAAAACCATCAATAAAAAATAAACTAATTATTCCACAGTTTTGATTTTTACGCCATTGGATAGAGCGATATTTTTAGCCCCAGAATTGATTCGACTTACAGTCGAAGAACCAAGTTCTTATCTCCACAAGAAAAAAAAGTTACAAGCGTTTGAGTTCGAAAACCTCTTTCCTGATCAAACTATTAACGTTTTATTGCGTTGCTATGGCGACATCTTTTAAATTCATTGTTGGTGTCCTTTTCTTCATTTCGTTTCTTAAAAGCATTTCATTTTCAGGCGTTTTAACAAGGCAAATAATGCGATCGTCCGTGTTTCACTTGAATTCCTGCCTACTTAATGACTTATATTTTTTTTGTCTGGTACCATTTTGAAAATGTGTTTCAAATTAAATTGTAATTCATGTTTTTAGCAGGGATTTTTTTTTGGCTGCGATCTAAATATTAAAACAACTTTTTTGTTTGGAATTTTGCAATTAATGTTACAGGAAGAGAGCGGTTTGGAAACATTTGTTTTTGGTAGGAAATTGTATTTGTTTATTAGGGAGAGTGTTAAATATGTGCTGCTTGACATTGTTTTTATTCCTGAGGAAGCATGTGCAAATAATGCGATTGACTTTTTGATGCGGGAAAGTTTTTTAGCGAGCCGCTTTAACGGGGAGTAGTTTTTTGAAACCGGTTTCGCTAAAACTTTCCTCCCTCCTTTAAATGCGAGCCGCCTTGGCGGCGAGTAGTTTGTTGAAACTTTCCTCGCTACTTTAAAGACGAGCTGCCTTGGCAGTTATATATCATTATATATCGCCTTAGCGGCGAGTAGTTTATTTAAATTTTCATCACTACTTTAAAGCTCGTGCAACTCCGGGCCCCACAGCTAGTGTATGATATGATTCAAACCTCGTGTACTGTCTAATATTTTCTTGTGCCAATTTTACCATCCTCAACTCTGCGCACGCGCCTTGTCTATTCTGATTTCCTCAAAAAGGGGGAGGGATTCGAAGTGACATTCAACAAGGAAGTGATAAGCGAGCAAAAACTGAAAGCCTCGGGTAGTGCGCCTTCTTAACCGATCACCCTTTTTCAAATGAAACCGTTCGTGGCTGCTAGGAACCGAGCTCGAAGATGAACAGCATGGGCTGAATGTAGTAGAAGTTCATAAGACTGCATTAATAATTGTGAAAAATAGAGAGATTCCTTATACTGGCAAGAATGACACTGAGGGATGGCAGTTTATTTGGATAAGCATCGAAAGACTGAAATAAATACATTTTGTTGATTTTGGAATGTAAACATCATTTAGATAGCGCATTAAGCTAATAGAATTTAACTTATAGCCATACTTCATGAAGAAATACGTTCATAAAGTTATGCAGTCGATGCTCAATATAACGACCATATATGTTCCATAAAAAAGGCCCTTATGACGAGTGGTCGCTATAAGAGGTAGAATAGAGTTTCATCGGTAGTTTGTAGATAGAACGTTTTGACTTTTCCCACTGGTCGTTATAATTGGAAGGTCTTTATAATGTGTGGCCGTTATAATGAGCGACAACTGTATTATTCTTTCTGTTGCCATTACAAAATAAAACTGTCCATTGATATAGTAAAGGACACAATTTCACTATATAAAGTAGCTCCTTGGTTTCTGGAAGTTGAGTCAGATAACTATTTTTTAACAAAATAGTCCACTTTCTGCAAACTTTGGCCGCCTAATAGAAGCTTAGTGATATTTATTCATCATGCATTCCAAAAACAAGAAATTCAATTTATTAACTGCTTTTACAATACCCAAGCACAATCTTATTGATATTATAAAATATATTTTAGATTTTTTAAAAGTAAATTACCTTAAATAATATCATTGGGAATTGAATATTTGTATTGGATTGCATTTCTTGGTAGTCTATCCAATAAGGTACAATTGAAATAAAATATATAAAAAAAAAACTTTTTAAATTTAAAGACTATTTCTGTCTGCTCATTCGCACTAAAAAGTATGAAATAAACGGTGAAAATGCGCTTTTGGTCCCTGTTTGGCGCATTTTCAAAAAGTCGCCAACTGGCGCGTTTTTCCTTGTTGTCTCGCGAATTGAAAGCTCCGAGAGACACTACGCAAAAATTGGCGACTTTTTGAAAATGCGCCAAGCAGGGACCCAAAGCGCATTTTCACCGTTTATTTCATACTTTTTAGTGCGAATGAGCAGACAGAAATAGTCTTCAAATTTAAAAAAGTTTTTTTTATATTTTATTTCAAAGTTTTTTCGTTTTAAAATTTATTTAGAATTGCGTGAAGGCAAACGCCGTTAAGCATAATTCACCGAGAAAATGACAAACGCCGTTAAAAATGCTATTCACTAACACTTTATTTTTTATTCATGAGAATATTTCGTTTCCAATTTTGTTAATTTATCAACTTACTTTGAGTCAAACGCCATCAAGCGTAATGTTCAATTTGAAGAACTACCAATGCATTTTCTACAGCCCTTATTAGGCTTTTTTACTAAGTCACCTAAGCATATTTTTCAACTGGCCTAATTTGTTGATTGTTAGCTAATCTCATTCGTTTCATTTCTTCTTCTGCTTTAATATTGCAAGGTTTATCTCCAACAATTTCAGTCGGATTTAAAGCTTCCAGTCGTATTCCTGTTAATGATTGTACTCGACTCAACTCCACTATAAAGCGGAAGTGCGTTAAAGTTCACGCGTGGATTTAACTCTGCAACCGGAAGCAAAACGTGAAAACCATGACAGAAGCAAGTACAGAAAAAGTCTTTAAAATTTTAAGGAAGTTAAGGAAACTAATATGGTTGTTTACTTTTGTTTTTTCCCCCAATCTTGCAAGAATAAATATGAATTTTTATGTGTGAATTTTTATTTTGGCTCGTCAGTTTAATAAGTAACGACATAAATAGAAAAATGATATAATGCTTAAATACAATGATTTAGCATACGTTTTTGAAAAATGATTAATAACTTATACTATATTTTTAGGAAATTCTCAAAAAATGTAAAGTATTTTTATCAAAAGTTCTTACAAAAGTTCTGATAAGAATAATTTAGATCATATATCCAGATACATGTATATATCGTACTTCAAGTGGCATAACTTGAGTTGCATTTCATTTATAAATTCTATATTCCAACATCATCCATTCATTTATTATTACAGAAACCCAACTTTCGACAAGTTTAATTTTAAGAAGTCATAAAATCTAAGATACATTCTCCGGATTTTCCACTAGGAAGATAGTGGCCAATTTAATTGGAGAAAAGTTGTTTTGATAATTAGTGAATGACCATAATTGTAATGTTTGTGCGTCATGTTAAAACGGCTCTTCCGTTTAGGATGCCTCACTTTAGTTCGATAAGTATGTCTGCGATTTCCTTTTCCAAATCATAATTGCATTTTGAAATACGGTGTAGAGCGTTGGGGTTGTTGGTGAGTTTAATTGAGGAACAAACGACGTGCTTTAGTTTTAAAATGTCAAGAGCTTTAGTTATTTAATTCACGACTATATAAAACTAGCAGTACCTGCACGGCGATGCCCGTGCAATAAATGTAAAGGAAAATAAATAAAGCTTAACTCACTCTTAAGACTTTTCTTCTTTTCGTGTGTATCTGTGTGTGTGTGTGTGTGTTCGTGTGACGAACTTATTTATTTTTAGCGAAATTTTTACGTTTCAATGGAACTTTTGACACAACTGCAGTGCCAAGATTTACGAAAACTCTCAACGAACACAGCAATATTGCCCTTGAAATTTAATATAATTCACCGATTTAACCGTAATTTCTATGTAAAAAATTGGTCCGCCAAAATCTAAAATTTTATTAAACACAGGGAAAACCGATTGTGGTTCAGGTAAGCTCAGCCACAATCATTCCTCCATGATTTTTTAATGTGAAACATTAAAAAGGCAAGAAAATGTCTTTTCGCAAACGTCCTCTTTTGAAGTGATTCACAAATCTAAACAGTGGACCCTTAAAATAAGCAAAGATTTTCCACTGGCTGGGAGGTTTTGGTAAAAATATTTCCAATTGTTTGCCAAAACTTTTACGGACGCCAAAATACGAAAGAGTAAACTGCATAGCGGGAGTTTACCGAAAAATGTCGGAAATGGAAAAACTATTTATTGTTTAAAAAAATTTTAGTGATGGACGGCATTAAAATTACATGTTTTTTAAAACATTCAATAAAAAATAGTCTTTTAGGACCACAAAAAAACAACTACTGTTTCCTTCCCCAATTGCGTTTTTTCTTTTTTCTTTTGATTTTGGAGAAAAGTAGTGTTTTTCACTGGCTGGGAGGTTTTGGTAAAATTTTCCTGATTGTCGCCAAAAACTTTTACGGACGCCCAAAATGCGAAGAGGAAACTGAAATAGCCATCACTAATTTTTTTTTAAACAATAAATAGTTTCCATTCTGGACATTTTCTGGTAAACACCGAAATTTTTGAGGAATTCAAACTGAAATAAAATTTTAAATTCACTCCAAACCCCTCTGAAGAAAAAAAATTATTATATCCTTTTAGCTCAAAATGCGCTTGCAACAAACCTTTTTTAATTCCCACTTAAAAGTCATGTTTAAAAGTTTTAAAATCAATTCGCCAAAATAAATATAAAAAAAAAAAGAAAAGTTTAAGTAAGCAAACAGGATATATATTAATTAATCAAAATTGAATAAAATTTTTCAAGGCCTAAAATCTATACGCTAATTTTAAAACCACGAAAGTAAAATTCCGCGGACAAAAAAGAGCAGCTGATCTGGAAAAAATGGGACCGAGTGTTTTTCAGTTTTTTGCGTACACAGTTTAAGCCTTGAAAAATTGACTGAAATTTTAATTATTTTAATATCTCCTGTTTTCTAATTTTACGAAACAAAAAAACGTGCTAAAAAGTTTTTCTTTTTTCAGAAAAAAAAAAAACCCCTTTTCCAGCGATGTTATAATGTTTATGGGGTGGGGGGAAGGTTTTTTCCCCCCTCAATTTATGGCGGATTACACCAAAAAATGAGGACTAAATTAATTAATTTTAAAAAAAATAAATAATTCGAAAATTTTAAAAATTTTGGCTTTTCGAGGTGGCATTTTTTACTGGGATTACGTTTCGAAATTTTTTGGGGCCAAGTTTTTCAGGTCTGTAGGTGCTGTGGGGGGCTTTCTGGTCAGCGGTTTACAAAACGAAACAAAACAAAAACAAAATAAAACCACCGTCCATCTTTTTATATATACAGGGTGTGTCCCACTCTAATCGTGGGACCAATAGCTAATTTTTCTAAAACCGTTAGAGATAAGCATATAGTTTTTATTTAGGAAAAAAAAATCTCTAAAATTACGAAAAGGGAATTTTTTGAGTCTATTCAATGTTTTTTTTCAAAAAAAATCAAAATTTTGAAAGAGTTACGAAATTTAAATTTTTATACAGACCCCCAGTCCTATCAATCATATTTAGTAAAACATTCTTGACACTGTAACGTTTAAAACTAAAAAAAAATCACTCTTCTACGACAAAAATTGACCGAGTTATGACGTTTTGAAAAATCAAGATTTTGAATGATTTCGCATACGGTCCCTTAAGCGATCTCTCGATGACGTCATGAAACAATGCAAAATCTTGATTTTTCAAAACGTCATAACTCGGTCAATTTTTGTGGTAGAAGAGTGATTTTTTTTAGTTTTAAACGTTACAGTGTCAAGAATGTTTTACTAAATATGATTGATAGGACTGGGGGCTGTATAAAAATTTAAATTTCGTAACTCTTTCAAAATTTGATTTTTTGAAAAACATTGAATAGACCCAAAATTCCTTTCGTAATTTGGAGATTTTTTCCTAAATAAACTACATGCTTATCTCTAACGGTTTAGAAATTAGCTATTGGTCCACGATTGGAGTGGACACCCTGTATAGATAGTATGGTGATATTTACGAAACACTGGTGAATTTTTTTTTTTTTTTTAAGGTGTCCGTTCTTTCTACAAATCAGTTTTTACATTTTAAAACGCTTTCAGATTGTGCTTTGATTATTTTCAGTCTAGTACAGTCTGAGTAAAAACTTTAATACCGCAAAAAATGAGGAAACGGGAAAATGAAATTAAAGGGATTTTAATATGTTCCTTTGTAAGAAATAACGCAACAGACGAGTTTTTTAAAGTACGCAATTACCAAAAAGAAAACAGTAGTATATTCAAAGTTAGCATTTCAGCTCGAGTAACAACTTTAAGGCCACCTGTGTTTTTTAAATACTAGATAAGGATATATTGAAATAAATATCACAGCAGTTAATAAGATTGTGGAAAAGCTTCAACTTGCAGCTGTTTCCTTAATTTCTTGGAAGTTTTGGTACTCTTTGTGAAGCTGTCGAAAGGTAAGAAGTCAACTGGTCGTAAAAGGGGGCAGATTGACGCTTTTTCTTCAACAAGGATAAGTAGCTGTACTATT
>JAXGGA010011196.1:20000-43405 GCA_038373865.1 Uloborus plumipes
CTAGTGACGGGTGGTTATTAAATGGAAGAAAAAGGTTTGAAATAGACAAGGTTTTTTTTTAAACTGTTTTAGAATATGATTTCAGTTCGTGCATTACGCTCAAAGTTCATCAAATTTCCCAAAATTTCTGATATTTTCAACATTTTTTAACTCAGTATTTCCTCTCAATATTCGCTTGAAGTGTCTTCAAACCTGTTTTTATTCATTTTGTTATTACTTTGAACCCAGCAACTCTTCCCTAGCTCTTGTGGAACTACCCAGGACTCACCACGAGGAGGTGACAGCACTTCAGGTCCTACACGTGAACCATTCCTTCCAACCAAGACGAGCACACATTTACATTTCTTAGATACGTCTTTCACAGTTAAATTATTCCTTTGTGTCGTAAATTGATCAAATATTTGTGTCAGATATCCTGGTTTTCACTAAACTTTTTCTTTTCCTGTGATTATATACCAATTTTGAAGAGCTTGTGATCTATTTGATAGCTCTTTCAACTGATTGAGTCTTGAATGGCAGTTTAAAAAGAGCGCATTCAGAAATTATATTTAAATTCTCAGCTTCCATAATCTTTGTGAATATTGTGTTAAATTACCCGTAAAAGGTGGCTTTAATTTCCACATCATGACAAGAAATCATATCGATGTATACTGATTTTTAATTTATGTATGTAATGTATAAAAATAGATTTTTATCTATTTTTGGGATCTGAAGCGTTCTCACTTGTTTGCTTGTTTGTTTTCTAGTCTTTTAAAACAAGTTTCTTTATATGCTTTCTCTTATGAACTAACTAGATTATTTACCGGCATTGCCCGGGTGCTTATTAATACAACATAGCTCTAAAAAATATTTGAATGAATTCTATCCACATGGAAATATAAAAACTTATTTCATGCTAAAATGAAATAGTGCTGAGTCATAAATTGATAATTCATTGTTAATCGTAATCTTTGTTGGAAACTACTCCTATTTAAATGTGTTACATTTTATCAATTTGTATGCTTAAAGTCTTATCTTTTTTACTCTATCTATTCATAATTGAAAGAAAATGGCCATTTTGAGACAAAAGATTTGAATTTTGAGCTTTTTGGATTTTTTTTAAATTTCAAAACCCCCGCCTATGGGAATTCTAATGCATCAAGGAACCTCTGTGCCAAGTTTGTGGAAAATCCGACGAGAACTATGAATTTGTATAAGGAACAAACATACATACATCCATTTATGTATATTTATATATAGATATCGATAACAGCATATGTCTTGGGTGCAAATTATACATTGTTTTGAATAGATGTGAATACAATTTTCTGCTTTTTCCCGGATAGATAATCTTTATAATCTCACACAAATTCATAGCTAAATTAGTACCGTTTGCACTTCATCCTAAAAGCGCAAGGACACTTTTACCGCGAACGTTATGAACTCTTTTAAAAATTATAGTCTAAAGATTATGTTAACTGTAGTCACCATCTGGCTTGGGAAAGCTTTCTTGGACTTCTGTTTCATATTTTTTGGATATCTTTCCAGTCAAAATTACCTTGCTCATCTCATGAAGTTACTGTTGCTCAGTACTTGAATCATTTTTATTGTAAAAATCAATCTGATCAATGACAAATTCTATAGGTTCATATTGAACTGATTTGAAAGCATAACATGTTGTTTAGCTTCGTCCAACAGGCCCAAAAATTACTTTGGTCCACTGGTAGGTCCATCTAGCTTTTGCAAAAAATGCAGCAAATTAAGTTCATTCAAATAAAATTGGCAAATGTCCCATTACAGAGGTATACCAAGTTTTTCTTCCAGTTTCCGTATTACACCTTTGTATTTTACTGTCTCTGTAGTGCATCCATCAAAACCAATGCAAAAAATATCCTACTCAAAGAAACAATTTATTGTTCCTGACTTGTCTAAGAAATGTAAATGTATGCTCTCATTGGTTGGAAGCAAGGGGAGCTCGGGTGGCACCCAAAGTGCGGCCACTTCCTCGTGGTGAGTCCTGGGTAATTTCAATGAGCAAGCAAAGAGTTGAGTAGTTCAAAAAAAACAACAAATTGATTACCTAAATGTTTCGAAGGCACTTTAAGTAAATATTGAGAGGAAATATTGAATTATAAAATTTCTGCTCAATATTGAAAATATCGGAAATTTCTGAAAATTTGATGAACTTTGGGCCTAATGCGCAGACTGAAATCATAATCTAAAATGGTTTAAAAAAATTTCTTGTATATTTCAAACCTTTTTCTTCCATTTAATAACCAACCGTCACTAGTTTTATCATTTGCAATATTTTTTAAAAAATTTTGAAAAATCCAAAAAAAATCAGAAATTTCAAAACTTTAGGCCAAATGCGCAGACTAAAGATAACGTCGCAAAAGTGAAATATTACACAGAATTGATACTTATCCTCATTCACAGTAAATGAAAGGTACCCGTTTACGAAAATCAAAAATTCATTTTTTTCGCTCCACCCTAAAGTACACATCAACAGAAGATTTTAAAGCTTTTTATTAAATTTTATATAGAGAGTTATTCTATCACAAATTTCATTCTTTTATTTCTCTAAATATGTCTTTGTACTCTATCAATTTAATTACTAAAGTTGAATTTAAAATAAGAAAAAAAAAAGTTCTGCGATAATAAAAATCAGAGTACCCATTCAAAGTATAATACAACACAAAGAAGAATTAGTAGATGTGTGATCCACAAAAATTGTCAAAAAAAAAAAAAAAACATTCGGAGCCAATAGGTTTGATTGAGTTTTAAGTTGTTAGTAATATACTAGCTGACCATTGTGTTCAAACTTTCTGAGAGAAAAAAGGCAAAGAACTGACGCCCATACATATATTTAGCACAAGACAAAGCTTTTTGGAGTTTAAATGCAAAAGTCAGTTCTTACAGTCAGTCTTTAAATACTTTCAGAGTTAAGCAATGTCAAACTACAAGTTTTTTGTGCTTGACAGTCAAAATGAGAAGTGTGACTTCAGCCAAACTTTGAAATCAGGTTTCTTTTAGATCTTATTTATATTAAAAACGTAAGCGTGATGCTTAAGGTATTTTCCCCCCAGTAAAGTAAAATGAAAAGACAACGAGAGAAATATGACATTTAAATAAAAGAAAAAAAAAATGAAAACAACCGGAATCGGAGCATTTTTGTGTCATTTCTTTTTCGAAGACAGTATTAAATTGGAAACTCACCAAAACCGACAGAGTCTGTCAATGCCGTATGATAACCAGAAAAACTACGGAAAAAAGATTACATAACAGTTTACGTCAGGACGTACTTTGTTTAACTATTGTTTCATTTTCATTTCTGTAGTTTAACTTAATATTTCATGCATTATTGTTTATTTAATGGTTTATTGCAGAAAACATGACATACCATTGCATTGGGAAAATCAAGGTGATATGCTGCACTGAGGATAGATACGCAACCGTGGTATTTCTTGATAAAAAAAAAAGTCAAAGCACGGTATAGCTCTGCAATGGGATTACTTTAAAAACTGCAATTTGTGTATGAATCCAATGGTTATTTTCAGTTTAATCGTTACTTTAGCAAATGTACTACATACTGCCATTTTTATTGCCCGGTTTAAATATCCACACTGATATCTTCTCCTGTATAGTTAAAATATATATTATCTGTCTATTCGCTTCCTTAATTACATTTTTCAATACCCTACTTCTAAATAGAGTTCGTACTTGAGAGTCATCTGATGAAATATTATAGCTTCGGATAGATTAAAATAGTGTAATCAGACTGAGACAGTCTTAGCTGGTAAACCGGTTGTAGTGCTTATGAAATTGAAGAATGTTTTTTGATAAAAATCATACTTTTCCTTCGAAATTTTTAACACCTAATGCCTAAATAGCTCTTGCACTCTAAACATCGTACCCATACTGTATTTTGCAATCAAAACTAAGTGCAGGGTATTTATAGAGTATTTTGTGTATGTATATGCTACATTCCTTTATCACACTATGTCGCGCAATTTCTGAACTGCTCCCCAGGTAGAACTCGCCTGCTTAACAGAATACACAAGGTCGGGTAGGGTACCTGTATAACACTACCAAGGTAGCACAAATAACCTTTAAACGTTTTATAAACGTTTTTAAGCGGTTGTTACAACGTTTATAACCGTTTTACAACCTTTAAAAAACGAAGTGTGCTACTTGGGTATCTACTAATGATTGTTTAATGCAATTTATACATGTTGTCAAGTTTGAAAATGGATATTTTGTATATGATATTTGAGGCTAACAAGCGACTACTACTAGTACAAACAGTTTCTAAGAGAGAGTTTCTGTGTTTTCAGAAAAAAAAGGAACGAGAGAAGGAAAAACGACTGAAAATACAATGCCTATTAGTATTAAAATTCACATGCATTCATTGCAGGCACAGTTGGAGTGAGCCTTGCAAGTAAATTGCTCATATTTAACGAAGGAGGTTTTTTTTTTTTTTTTTGGATTTAGCTAATAGCTGGATTTGACCACCTCTTGCAGACTGTCATTTAAAAATTTTAAGTGATCAGGGAACAACATGTACACATAACACGGTTCATTGTCACACGTTACAGCTGTTATTAAAATCGGGCTTTATCAAACCTTTGCTTTCTTTTACTTTGTAAGTGACTTTTATTACTGGAGTACAATTTTTATATTTGATTAACTTTATAAATTTAGGTGATGCACGCAGTAAGTAAAATATAGTTAATTTGAAGATAGTTCTGTCGCTTTTTCATCGTTAGTTTTTTTAATTATGGTGAAAAGGAATGCTTTTACACGAAACGAAATAATTTTCTTAATGGTTTTTTAAGCAAAATATTTTGAATAAACTCTTTACTTTTGTGTCATCATTGCAAGTAATTAGGACTAATTTTTAATATGTGATCCTATGTAAATGATGTAACTCGCTATGTAAGAGCAACTCAATATCATTTCCCTGAACTTCCTTCAAACCAGTAGCATAGTATTGCATGTGTAGATGACTTAATGCACGAAACAATAATGACACGAATATTCTAAAGTTGTTTACTTTTAATATATTTGCTACTTTACAAGTCAGTAATAAAGTCTCACTTGAGAATATTAAAAGTTTGGTTTTCGTGACAAACATCCTCTCTTTTTTGACTTTTATGAAATTTACTTTAAAATTATTTTTCAAGAATATTTTGGCAATAAATAAACTTCAAATGTCTCAATACTATTTTAAATGTACACTGCTCGACATTGAAAATGCAACACCAAGAATGAGTGGTCAGAAATTCATGCAAATTTTACCGTAGACGCACGTCACTGAGGTATGCAAATAATATGAAATGCGCAGCTCTCCGACGCACGTGAAGTAAGATATAAGAGAATGAAGTTGAAAAGTGGGCTATGTTCATGTGGGTTTTTCTGCCAGACTAATTATCGGAGAAATTTGGTTTTTGTCTCGAAGGATACGTGTGATAGGAGGAAATGCCACGCCGTCCTCAACGAAGACACTTCCAGCATATAGACGACTTTACAAGGGGTATGGTGATCGGACTGAGAAGGGGAGGTTGGTCCATCCGTCAAATTGCATCTGATACCCACATGGATGCAAGCACTGTGCATCGGCTGTGTCGGAGATGGTTGGAAAGAGGAAATGTAGCCACATTGAGGGGTGCAGGTGCAGCCAGAGTGACGTCAGACCGCTTGGATCGACGGATTCACCGACAAGCTGTGGCGGACCCGCAAGTCACTTGTACGTCGATTCTGCAGTACGTGCAAGGTACCCTGGATGTTCCTGTGTCGACCAGAACCATTTCCCGTCGACTGGTTGCACGTGGCCTGCAATCACGGCGCCCGCTAAGAAGACTGCCATTGACCTCACAGCACAGACTCCAACGTTTGGAATGGTGCCGGACCAGAGCGACGTGGATGGCAGAATGGCAAACCGTAGTGTTCTCAGATGAATCCCGCTTCTGTTTGTCCAGCGATAGTCATCGCATACGTGTGTGGCGTCGACGTGGAGAAAGATCGAATCCGGCTGTAACTGTGGAACGCCCCACAGCGCGACAACGTGGCATAATGGTTTGGGGCGCTATTTCATACAATTCCGTATCACCTCTAGTTCGTATTCGGGGCACTATGACGGCCCAACGATATGTAGATAATGTACTGCGGCCGGTGGCAATCCTCTACCTTCAGGGTCTGCCAAATGCAATTTTTCAACAGTATAACGCCCGGCCTCACAGTGCTCGAATCAGCCAACTTGCTCTACGAGGTATACAGATGATTTCCTGGCCACCATACTCTCCTGACTTGTCACCAATCGAACATGTGTGGGACGTGATTGGACGCCGTTTGCAGAACCTGTCACTGCCTCGTTCAGAGGACGAACTGTGGCAAATGGTTAAAAGGGAATGGAATGCCATCCCTCAGGACACCATCCGCAGGCTTATTGACTCCATACCTAGACGTGTTTCTTCGTGCATCGCTGTCCGCGGTGGTCCTACTTACTGAGCCGACGCCGTCCTCGTTCTAAATTTTGCTTATTTATTTTGAAATAAATATCACTTATTGTTCCATGCTGTCTCTGTCTTCTTACCAAATTTCATAAATTTCTGACCACTCCTTCTTGGTGTTGCATTTTCAATGTTGAGCAGTGTATAATCTGCATTTAATTCGAAATGGCTCTTTGTCTGATCTTAATTAGCTTTACTTTCGTCTTAAAAGCACAATACATTGTTTTTTGAATCATTTTGAACGTACTATCTTGTCTTGTATCATATTTTATAAGTTGCTAAGTTTATTCTCTGAACGCGATATTTATAGGCATGTATTTGTGCTTTATTCTAAGCATTTTTATCCTTGGCTTTTAGTTTATTTGTGTTTGAGCATAAATATACATATAATTATTAATTGTACTAAAATCTATACCCATTGAAACGCAAAAATTAAAATGTTTGGATTGCTTGACAGATAGCTGCACACAAATGTCGCATTTCTTTAAATGGATTGAACACAAAGTATTTTTACTAAGAACCTTAATGATTACTTGAACAAATATACATGCCAATTAAAGCCGAAAATTTGGGCTCACGAATGTCACATCTGTTACAATGGATTGACGGAAGAATAAGATTTTTACTACTAAAACCACATTGTTAATTAAAATGTACTTTCTCTCGAAGATAATAATGTACTTATCTCCAGAAATGTAATTAGTTAAACTGAAATACAAAGCTTCTAAGCAACTCTATTTTTTATGCGAAGGTGATAATGCATCTCCTTACCTCAATTTAAATAGTTTTGTGAATGCCTCTGCTAATATGATTCTCGTTTCATTGGAACCTACTAAAAATCAAGATCCGTAATTCAAGTAATAATTCTTTAACCTTTAACTCTAAAGAACATTCTGAATGCATTAACACTGATCAACAGTTTGTACTTACTTACGTAACGGGTTAATTACATAAAACGTTCAGTGAAATCGACAGAACAGCATGCCAAATCATCGAAATAAAATTGAAGCATTCTTATTTTTTTAAATTAAAACATAGTAGAATTTAGTTAAAACAAATGGCAACAGATGTAAACTTCTTTAAATTTCTTAGTGAGCTGAAAAAATATCACGCGATTTTATTCTTTTGTAAACTCATTAGACACATGTGTTAAAATAACAATGTTGTGTTTCCATTTTTTCCGTTGTTTTATCATGTCAATTTCTAAAGTATTATTTCTATGAAGCTTGAAAAAAATATATATTTTTGTATTCTAATTGCAATGACTTTTTTTTTTTCATTCATTTTGTGTTTCAGTTTCTCGTAACATTTAAAAATATGCAAAACACCACCGACTCGGTTATCCGACCCAAGGACTGCAGTTTCGTGCATGTTAGCACTCGTCGGCCTGGAATAGGAAGCAGCCGAGCTAGAGCCAAAGATCCTCTTAACCCTTTGACGCAGAATTTTTATCAGTGTTTTGTTCATACTTTGTCAATCATTTTGTATTAATTTACGTCAAAATAAGGGGAAAATTATATACTTAGCATTTTAATAATTTTCTGGTTATGATGTACAGTATAGGACGACGGTGTACCTTTCTGCGTAATAGGTAAAATATTTATGAAAAATTGGTGTTTCGTTCTGTGGGACACCGGTGTCCCATTTCTGCTTCAAAGGGTTAAACATGCAAAGATAGCCAAAAAACAAAAAAAAAAAAAAACTGGTAGCTAATGTGAAATTAGAACACCTGCTAGAGACCGCACATTGGTACGGTACAAATCGTAAATTTTAAGGTAGAGCTAGGTCTTAAGTAATAAGGCTTAATCAGCAAGCATTCCTCGCTTCTATAAGAGGATTTCTGAATCCAGCTGAATTAATTCCTATTCCAAGCTGACGAGCGCTACCAAGCACGAAACTGCAGTACGCGGATGGAACAACAGAGTTGGAGGTGAATTGCATTTTTCTGCCTTAGCCATGGTTTAGGGGTAGTAACTTACTGATTTAAAACACTCTTTGAACTAATATGCAGCATTTTCCGAACATATGGCATTTTTATTCATGATGTACTAGCCGGGTACCCTGCCCTGCCCGGGTTTCTGTGGGTGTAGGGTGGTTTAGTGAAACTCATTCATACATTTCCCAACACTAAAGTGCATATCTATAAACATAATGGCTACTTCTGTAAACAATGGCTATGTTATGGATAAACTATATAAAAAAAATAATGCAAGCTAAAAAAAATAGTAAGCTACAAATAATGTTTGAGTAAATAGGAAATGTTATAAGCTTGGTATATTAAAATAAATACATATTTACAGTATCAATCGCACTGAAATTAACCATTTCCAAATATTGCTCGTTAAATAAGTCCCATTATTAGTTTCTATCCTCGTGACAACATTGGTGAGGTGAAAACATCTTATGTACCTAATTTAGAAATTTTTTTGACTATAAACACTTTCTATTCTCTAACTATTGCCAAAATCAATTTTTTTTATTTCAAACGTTAGCGATTGTTGGCTCAGATAAATATAAAAATCCTTAGAAGGCAATAAATTCCATACTTACTCCAGAGAAGCCTTGATTCAAAATTTTCAATATGATTACAATCAATATTGTTGCTGCATGGCACCAAATTTTTGCAAGAATGGGTTGAAAATTTAATCATTTAATGGGGAAATGACATAAAATTAACTGTTTTCCAATATAACTTTTTAAAACTAAGCTTTTTAGATATAAATTATAGCTTATCCTGCTCCCTGTTACTGTAGCTATCTACGGTGAAAAAATGGTTAAAATCGGTCCAGTAGTTTGGAAGATTACCCCGGACATACGTTTTCAAAAGTAGTCTTTTATGTATATAGATTTATGGGTAGGACTGTTTCATTGGTTTTTAAACAGTGAGCGCAAGAAAATAATCACACAAATTTTTACATGATTACAAGCGTGCGATAAGAAAATGCACCAAAAGAATACTGATGAGAATACTAAAACAAAACCAATAAGGATATCGATGCAATAAATAATGATGATGCTTCTATTAATAAAAATAATGCGCGTCATAATAATAGTTAGAATTAAAATAAAAAAATAAAATGTTCGAATTATAAATATTATTTTTATATCTACTAGAGTGCTCTGCGTACACCTATGAGCCACTAAATGAAGTCCTACATGCATAGCTTTTAACCTTAAATGCAGGGTGTTTCGATCCTGAAACCGATACTGAAAATACTTAGAGCACTGGAAATATACTGACTTTTTTTCACCTTTTAAATACTAAACTTTTTATTAAGATACTGGAAAAGTTTTTTTAAAAATGGGACCAAGAAAACTTACAGGTCTTTGGAATTTAGAATCAAGTGGAAAATTAATTAGAAAAACATTCGCTTTTCACTTTTCTCAAGGCGAAAAAAGTACATTTACTGCCAGAAAAAAATTCAATGTACGATTTATCATAAACTAGCCGGGTACCCGGCCCTGCCCGGATTTCTGCCGGGTATGGTGTTTTAGTGACACTCGTTCATGAATTTTTCAACAATAAAGTGCATATCTATATTCACAATGGCTACTTCTGTAAACAATGGTAATTTTTTCTGTCTGGACAAACTAAAAAACTGTATTACACACCGTAAATAAAAATGCAAGCTACAAATAATGTTTAGGTAAATCGGAAATGTTATAAGCTTGGTACAGGGTGCAGCGGAGAAACTTGCAGACTTGAATGGTCAACTAAGGGAAAAGTAATATATGTATCAGGTTACTACTTTTTATAAGATATGGTACCCATTCTGAATTTTTATATTAGTTAGATTTAAAAACTACATCGGGAAGAATGGCGGCCCCTGTTAATGATGCACTCATCTACCCTAGATTTGAAGTTTTGTTGCACTCTTTCGAGCATATATCGCTTGGGATGTTGGTGATAGTAAGCCAGATGTTGTTCTTCAGGCGTTGCAGGATCCGGGGCTTGTCGTTGTAAACGATCGATTTGAGATACCCCCATAAAAATAGTCACGGCGTGTCAAATCGGGAAGCGGGCTGGCCACGGTACGTCACCTTTCAAGGAGACGTTATCACTCAACTGGTGAACTACAGCAAGTTTGTAGGGATGAAACTGTAGTTCGTTGTGAAGAATTCGTCTCAGTGTCCAATCAAAAATACCCAAAGCAGCAGCGTGTTTAAGCACCGAACGCCTGGGAGAGCGCAAAAACGACTCACTCACTTTTTCGACGTTTTCTAGGGTTCTGGGAATCCGTTGACCTCCTGGACCTCTTTTTGCCACACCTCCACTTTCCCTGAATATTTTCACCCACAAAACAGTCGATTCCCAGCCAGGAATGGGAACAACGGGCTGAAATTTGAACCGAGTTCGGAAGGCACGTTGAGTGGCGACCACCGAAAGATTATTTGAAAAGTAAGATTAGGCGGCGAACGCTCGTTGCTCCTTCGTCCAACGCATGGCGACAACTAAACTATGAGATAACAAAACTTCAGGACCTTCTCTTTAAAATTAGACTCTTCCCAATCCTTTCTGACCACTCTTTGCTAATTAGCATCCAATTAAAATCAGCAAGTTTCTCTGTCGCACCCTGTAAATTAAAATAAATATATATTTACAATATCAATCGCACTGGAGTCAAGTATTTCCAAACATTACACGCAAAATAAGTCCCATCATTAGTTTATATCCTTGTTTAATATGTGTAAGACTACATTGGTGAAAACATCTAACGTACTTAACTTAGAAATTTTTTGACTATAAACATTTTCTGTTCTCTAACTGTTGCCAAAATCAATTATCTTTTTATTTACCCCGTTATCGATTATTGGCACAGATGAATCTAAAAATCCTAAGAAAGCAATAAATTTCATACTTACTCCAGCGAAGCCTAGGTTCAAAATTTTCACCATGATTACTATTAATATTGTTGTTGCATGGCAACCAAATTTTTGCAACAATGCACTGAAAATTTAATTATTTAATGGGGAAATTAAATGAAATTTACTATTTTCCATAATAACTTTTTTAAACTAAGCTTTTTAGAAATAAATTATAGCTTATCCTGCTCTCTGTTACTGTAGCTATCTAACGGTGCAAAAATGGTTAAAATCGGTCCAGTAGTTTGGAAGATTACCCCGGACATACGGTTTCAGAAGTAGTCTTTTATGTATATAGATTGCTTGTTTTAGAATATAAATCTCCATATATTATTTCTCTAAGCCGAATCCTATTACCCGGTCGAAACTCGCTCATTTCTTTATCGAATTGCAAGAAAATTCATGATTTTGAAGCTTATCCCGCGGGCTATTGACGAAAATTAGACTCACCCTCTAAAAAGTGTCGGTTCGTTTTTTATTCGAACTTCAATTTTTGGGCACAAAATTGACTCTATCTAGCGAAATAATTGTCGTATCGTCTCCATTTTGATTTCATTCGAAAGATTAAAAAAAATGCGTTCTTTAGAACGTTTCTCCGCTAGCGCCGCGTAACGAGAATCTCGAAAATCCACGTTTAAGCGACTTATAAGCGATTGAAGTTTGAAAAAGTTAAATTTTTTGCTCAACTGTCAAAATCGTTACATTGTTGCTCAAATCAATTTTAAATGCGACATTTCAAGCCAAGGCTTAGCTCGGTAAACCTCAATTGTAACTTCTATTGTTTCAAAATACTATGATAGTTTTGCGATAACGTTAGTATTTAGTTTAGTAGTAGCCTTGGGTATTTAATTTTAATATAGGGTATCACTTTTGTAGTAGTTGTAAAAGTGAGCGTGTCTTTGATCTCTTTGAAAAGTTGTCAGAACGACGGCAGCTGATGGCGATGTTGTGCAAATGAAGCCAATAAAAATTGTCGTATTAAATTTTAAGTTTAGAGTTTTTTTTTTTTTTTTGCGGAATTCCGCACGGGTCACCTAGTATTTTCTTAATGCGCAATAGTTTTCAAATCAATTTTCCAATTTGTTCATTTTGAAAAATGCAACACATCCTAACTATTTCACTTTGCTCCCCATTCTCCCACTTATGGTAGAAAAATATCGTATGAATGAACTGTAAAACTAAGTGACACAGGGTTTTTTTTTAATTTAAGGTACGTTATAGAAATTTTAAAAAAAAGTTAAAAGATGGGGAAAAAGTGTAAAAGCGTACTTCATTTGTTTTAAATATAACACTGGAAATAAACAGGAGCTTTGATAGCCAGATTAGTACACACTCTGTAACAACGTAATTTAAGTAATACGGATGAAAGTGAAAATTATGTTCTCTTTTTATATTGTTTTATTATAGTTAAAAAATTTTAATTCAAATAAAACTGCAATTTCAAGGCGCAACAAATGTGGAAAGGCACCATGTAATTAGTTTTTAACTGCAGAGTAAATAAGAAGAGAAAAAGAAATTTTGAATGTACATTTTATTATGTACTTTGGTTTAGTTAATATGTCTCAAAAATTTCCTAATTAACCAGAATAAGGCTAGTGATAACAACAGGCCCTCGTATAGTTATTAGAAAGTATCAAGAAAGGTTCCGCAAAAGAAGGATTAATTTACGCATTGTATATTTTATTTTGCTATTTGATACAGCTAAAAATTTATTAAAGAAACTAAATACGAAGTTTACTTAATGAACCGCATTATTGATTTCAATTATATAAAAATCTATTCATATCGACAAATTAATAAGTTAGTTCTCAAAAATTATTATTTTTCTCTTGTTAAAATATATTGGCACAAAAGGCAATTATCTATCACTTTTTTTGTTTTGTTGCACACAACTGAAGTTTTCTATTTGACGAAAAAGTGTTAACTTTTCAGAGCATCATCGATTTCTCGTTAGTAGTATAGGACACGTCCCCGTTTTACAAGGACAAATTAGATGAAAAGAAAGAAAAACATTTTTCTCAAAAGATGTCATCCTAAGGAAAAAAATCATTGATTTTACTCCATGGTTATTAAATTTTATTTTGCTTATGACAATTCTGTTGCATGAAAAATTAGGAAAAATTTAATTTCCTTACTTAGTTATTTTGATACTTCTTAGTTCTTACCTTACTTAGTTCTTACTTAGTTCTTCTATGTAATGCTTTCTTATAAAGTAAAACTGTTTTCTATACCTATTTCGGTTCATAATTTTAGTTTTCAAAAGCATATATCACACTAGGAAGTAGATGGATATTTTTTTCCATTTTATGTGCAAAGATAGATAATTTGAATACATTAATTTTCTGGAAATCTCCTGAAAAATAAAATTAATGTATCGCTCTTGCATTAATTCAAATTAGTGCCTTTCCAGGACTTTGGTTTTCAAAAACGCGTGTTAAGTTATTAATTTATTCATAGTATACAACAACAATAATAGCAATTAAAATCAGCTTCTTATATATAGAAATTGTACTGTTAAACATAATGAGTGATTCAAAATCTTTTTCCGGAAAATAGCTATATGTGTAAGTGTAAACATACTAATACAAAACGACTTAATGGTGCATTTTGTTTTACAAATCATTACAAATGGAGCAGGAAGTCATTTCAGTAAATTCATTACAATACGAATGCATTCCCAGGTAGCACAAATAACCTTTAAACGTTTTATAAACATTTTTAAGCGGTTGTTACAACGTTAATAACCATTTTACAACCTTTAAAAAACGAAGTGTGCTACTTGGGTTGCTTCAGTTTTTTTTTTTTTTGTTTTTAAGAATAAAATTACCAGTGTAGCTTATTTTGTTTTCCTTTCAATTGTATTGAGAAATCTATATGTTTACGTGATTAATATTAAGCTTTCACTCACCATATTTGATGCCTCATTAATTTTCCAACCTATACATCAGCCACAAATGAGTAGAAAAATGTGCGTATATTTCGTGTTTCAATTTTTTTATCTTTAGGCATTGCTTTAAATGTCATTCCGAAAGATTTCATCAGAACAGTTTTACTTGTAATAGATTTTAATGACTGATTCTTTTAGACAGTTATGCGGTAGAAAAACTTGTCGTCAACATGTCATTGAAGCGTATTCAACTAATACTTACACTGTTAAAAATTCAGGAAGCTTTTATGGTAAATGTTACTGTAAAATGTAGTGTTTACCGTACAGAAAATTTTTACAGTGAATTGTATCGATAAAGTAATTGCGATTGCAGCGCCAATGGATCACCACGTGACTTACTGTGAGATGCACATCCCACCCTATTTCCGCTATCTTGATGTGTCTCATATGGTACCGTGGATAGTAGAGTGTGAAGAACTTGGGTCCCGTGTTCGATCCCTGTCGTTCGTATTTCGAGCTTTATAATTCTCGTTTTATCTTCCGTAAAATTTTACAGTAAAAAAATAGTTTACGGTAGAAGTTACTGGCAACATGGATGCCAGTAACTTTTACTGTAAAATTTCAGGAAAATTTTTTAACAGTGTAAGTCATTTTGTCATTTAATAAGCTGAAGAATTACTTCATTTATGATATATTTCAACGCTCAATAACTAATTGTGACACGAAAGCCGTCACATTCTTTTAAAATTCAAATCAGACTTTAAAACCTACACCTAGATGGCAGCACATGCTCATGCGTGTGAATGTTCTAACTTTCTGGATCATCAAAACAGGTTCGTAAAACTGGTTCCAACTGGTTTGCTTGGCGTCTGTTCCTTCTGGAAGAATTTTGCCATTTTTCTCTCTCCAACTATACGAGAGACCAAGGATGTTGATCAGATGGGTTAGAGCTTGGTCTTGGACAAAACGACGAAAGAAAAATGCTGAAGTGTTTGATAAAAAATATAATGATACCATGCCCTAAACAAGACTAAAATGAATGTGGGACACTGTTACTCTTTTTTTTTTTCTGCGTAAAGATACCGATGGAGAAAGATTGCACGAACGACTCATCTCGACTTGACATCAAGAATCATCTTGCCCCTCGTGCTCAGAAAATGCCATTTTAGCCTCCAGCGACCTGGTGACCTGCTTCGTATGTGATTTTTCATCGCGAGAACCCACCTGCTTCGTATGTATGATTTCATCGCGAGCCTCCTGGAATTGTCTTGTTGTCTCTGCGCCCCTGCGCAGACGAGTGTGATGCCATTAACTCCCAGCGCCCTGGTGTGACAAGCTACTTCGTGAGTGGTTCATCGCGAGACCAAGAACTGAAAGTTTAATAGTGATCAAGATTTTTATTGATATATATTGTGTTACATCGCTTGCTCCTCATCAGACTTGCAATCTACTCTACGGTAATGTGAATTTTAAGCCTCATTCTTTTATAGTACTTGGAGGTCGATTCCAAGGCTATTTATTTTGTATATCTATGAATCTATATCTTCATCACGAGTTGGACCTTTGCGTCCTTAAATAATCTAGAAGATTGTGTCTAATTAATTGAAACTTTTGTACAAGTCTTTTATAATGCCTTATGTTTTATTTTGGTGCGCACCAATTGATGAAGAATAATATTACAGTTAATTCTTTCCTTTTAATAAATTAGGTTATCCTTTTTATTAATTGATTTGATTCTTCTATACATGTGTGAATCTTTGTGCAGTTTATTTTTTAATGTGATCCTAATACTTGTTCCTCATTGGTTTAAATCGTCCTAGCTCCGCCCATGAGGATTCCTGTGTTTTAAACTCCAGTCGTTTTGGGGAGCTAATCTTCCCTCTTTCTGTGGAGCATGTTTGTTCCCCTTACCACTGCGGCCAATGTTTACTTTTAATTTTAATGCTGTACTTACCACTAAAACTAGACCTATTCAAAATTCAGTCACCACACTAATTAACAAAGCAAACTTCTGAAAGGGTAAATATTGTTTTTGTTAACGTTTCTCCTCTACACTTGAGCAGTATACGTGTAAGAATAAAGGCCTTCTTGCCAATGTATCGTGCAAGAGCTATCGCACAATAAAAATAAATATCGTATTTTTGTTATTAAGATCATCCTTGTCACATTTTAGGCTTTTGGTAAGTGTTTAGATTAAAGAGTTTTAAATTTAAATCAATTCAAAATTTTCCATGGTATTTCAGTCTAGGTTTGGTGCCAAAGGTAAATAAGGGACCAGTTATAAATTAAAAGAAAATGAATTAAAAAAAAAATACGATGTGAGAATTAGAGCTTGAGAAAAAAAAGCTGGAATGTATGAATATGATGCTTCCTCTAATAATTAATAATTGTTAAATGATTTATTAAACACAATTGAACCGATGCATACGTTTATTTCGCTTGTAACGTGCAAGTTTTTCCCTTTAGAGTAATTTTATCAACATGAAACGTAAGTAAACCAGTAAGCATTTTTTACAGTAATAAAATTACGACAGACATAAAACAATTAATTGAATTAAACAAATAAATGCTATAGTATAAACTGTTGTGCTAAATGGAACTTAGCCAACGCATATTTGTTAAGTATTGAAACAGTTAAAATAAATTTTACTACATAAACGCTTCCCCTAAAAATAATAATTGAAGAATTAAAAAAAAAAAAAAAACCCTCACTAAATATCATCACACATTATCAAATTTACAAAATAATTATACCATAGATACAATGAAGAAAAAAAGACAAACATTAACTATTGCTATTTCAGTTTCAAAATAAAATACAACCGTAATGTGTGCTTATCTATTGAAGAAACTATTCTTATCTAACCACTTACACTAATTACCTCATTTACTTGTTCTTATCTCGTTTGTAAGAAGTCCAGCTTTACCAAGATAAGTTTCAAAATTAATGTAAAGATCATATCACAAGCGAAGGTATTTGTGTTTGGATGCAGTCTTAACAACTCTTGAATTAGAGGTTTCTGTTGTATAAAGCGTAAATTATATTTAGTTTTATTTTATTTATTTTTTAAAAATCATATTTCATCTTACAATTGTCCAGAAAGAGTATGATTAAAAACTAATATCATAAGTGTTAAAGCGTTCAGATCATTAACTTGATGATTTAATCGAGTAGATATATTATTATTTTTTTTTTCTTTTTCTTAATCCTTAAAAATTGTTGCTACACTGTTCTTAATAATTTTCATGGGAGACATAAAAATTTGCGTCATTATTTTTTCTTTCTAAGGTATATAATCGGTTCGTAAGCTAAAAATCAGTAAGTAAAATCACTGGCAATTGACTGAAGTATTGTTTACGAATTAGTTATTTATTAGCGCTACACGAATATGCGTGTTATTATCCACATTTTTAAAAAATAGATTAAAAAACAAACAATAAATGTTAAGAACAAATTGTTGATACATGTTTTTAAATAATACTAATTTCGAGTAACACGTAAATGTTTTGAATCTGAAAAAAATGAATAAAAGCAGAACCTATAATTAAAAATCCTTTGGCTCAACCACCAAAAAAAATTTCATTCTAACTTTTATCGAAATATTGACGAAAAAAATTCTAAAAAGATTTCTTCCCTTATCATATTCCTGCACGCGCTTGTTTAACTACAGACTGTAGAACTGCTCCCACTGCAACTTTTCTCAAATCCCCTTTAAAAGGTCATCATTTTTTACTCTGGAATAAAATAACTTCCTCTTGAAGGTCACACATAAGTTCTCAGTCGGATTTTTTGCACATTGGAGATATTTAAGCTTAAAGCACAACAGCTACCCATAAGAATTCTTGGGGAAAAAAAAACAGTTTACAGTATTTTGTTTACGATGAGAAAACTGCGAATACTTGTCTGTTCCCCAAACTAAACCATGCCGCTGCTAAAATTAACCAGCGATGAAGCATGGAACAATAGGAAAATTGAGAAAATTTCGGTCAGCATCGTCACAAGCAGAGCACTAAAGAGGGAATGAAAATGCATATACCTTTTGAAATTAATGTGCTTTAAAGTGTTGACCAAAGTAGGGGATGGGGTGTTAGCAGTGATTCGAAATGATCTGTGATGGCCTTTCCCAGAAAATAAAACATATGGCCTTGAGATATTGTGGACGAGCTTATTTCCCAGGATTTAAAATGCATTAACAAAATCACGGGAAAATTTCATGTGGAATTTTCTTTGTCGCCCAGTTATTTGATTTAGCATATTCTATGCGACCAATTTTCTTCCCAAATCGAATTTAATATAGCGTAGTTACTATGTTAAAGATACACTGAAAAAAAGTCATGTAATATAAATATTTCTGAACATGAAAAATTAAAAATTTGACTGTAAAATTGCCATAAAGAAAAAAAAAACACATTTCTATTTCGAATGCATTACAAAATTTTCATTAAAATATTTCAATACTAACTGTGCGCGCGACATCCAAAACTCAAAAACTACTGCATGTAAGATTTATGTATTAAAAAAATCTCAGAAATAAAAAAAAAAAACATCTTTCATCTACCTTTACTTATTGCAAAAAAAGAAGAAATACTATCTATTGACCAGCAAGAACTTCGTACTTCAATTCAAAAAATAAGAATAGAAAACAGCATCATGAGTGGTGTTGATGTTTTCGAACAGTACAGTAGAAAGAAAGAAAAAAAAGTCGCCGAGCATCCCTAGCATTTTTTACGTGCGCATTTGGTATCAATATTTCGCTGAATAGTGCAAATATATGTTTCGCCTTTCCCTCTCGTATTTTCCTTTGCACATCAAGGATAGAAGTTTACTATTCTACGACTGAAGGAAAGTAAAATAAATATTTTTTACATTAGTTTTTCTACATAAAGCCACTCTGGTTCTTTGTCCCGGGGTGGAATATTGCCTGCGTAGAAATAACCATTATTTGTTTTGCCTCGCAAAATAAATATTTTAAAATAAAAAAAATATTAAATTTACATGGGAAATGTTTGGTTTGCAATATTAGCTTTAGGATAAATCTGGGTACCGCGTCCCATTAAATTGGAAGCTTTAAAAAAAAACTTGTGTCACTGAAAAATGGATATTAAAACATACTGCTGTTCTTAATGTAGGTCTATATCAGTATTTCTCAACCTTTTTGAGCTCATCGCTTACTTCAAGGCACTGACTGACACAAATTGTCCTCCCCCCCCACCTTCTTTAAAAAACAACAAATTTGGCGCAATTGAACATGTGGATATTATTAAAAATATAAGTACCTAACTTTAATTTAAAATAAAATTTACGCAATAGAGCAATAATAACCAATCACTTTTAAACTAAAAATATCAAAGAATAAATTAAATACCTTTATTTTTTTTTTCTTTTATGCAGAGCGAACTGATAAGCATTTGAAAGGTAACATTTAACTGAGATCATGACGTACTTTTCAAAAAAAAACAGAAGTACATTTTTCAAGAAATTTTCTTTTCTATACTTTAATCTGGCGGAATTAATATAATTGAAACTTAAAATTTGAAGGAAAATAAATTGAAAATCTAAAAATGCATAAAATTGACAGTGAATGACAAAATAGTTCCTAAGGTACCCCCGAGGTGCGAGGAGGAAGCTCTTGAAATTAATGTGTTTCTTTCTTAATTTGTGATTAATTATCTAAACTCTGAGCAACCGGTTTCGTACATGTTTACAATTTCGTGTTTCACTACACTTTTATTGCTACTGTTATCTCTTCTAAATACCCATAGCCCCCTATTACCGTCAAGAATTTATCGCCCCTTTGAGGAGCCAAATCACCCTCTTTGGAACGAACGCCTCCAGGCTGGAAACCACTGGTCTAGATGCTGTGCTAAATAGATCAGCACTAACAAAGACTTAATAAAATATTTACTGTCAAAATATGAAATTATCACTTTGGGGTAATGTACCCTGACAGCCGGACAATTTGCCACTCCCCCCCCCCCCCCCAGAATTCATGAACTGCTTAAAACAACAATACAAAACACATTAAAATTGAGAAAAGTGATAGTAATCATTAGGGATGCACAGATTAATCATTAGTACCGATTAACTGGCCATAATCGGTCATGTTGCCGATTAATTGGCATAAAATATATTTTTTAAATATTTTTAAAGCACACCTTTTCCAAGAAACAATGAATAATTTCAATAAGAGTAAATAAATGCATTTTTCTGCAATCCTAGCTAAAACATGTAGTATGAAAGTGTAAAGAGAAAAAACACACTAAATAGTTCATACAGAATGTAAAACTGAATGGATTATTAAAGATAACCCTCACAGCTAATGTTCTTATGATATTATTAGGAATAATTAAATTTGTGAACTTTTAAATTGAAATGCAAAATTTATTTTATTAATGTTCTGCCAAATATTATGAATCAACCAGCCGAACAAAAAGGTTTAAAATTAAATTACTTTAAGTATGCCTTGAACAAGAATTTACGATAAATAAGTTATAAAAGAAGTGACAAAACTTCCTGCAAACACAAGTATAACATATAGTATGAAAGTATAGTGAGTAATAAAAATATTTTTGAAAAAAAAATTGAACCGACTTCGGAACTTCACTCAGCAAATGCTCTAAAAAGTAAAAAATAATTTTATTCTTTGAACACCATCGATACTACATTTAAACATAAGTTTTGAAGTCGGCGCAAAAACTATAGGTAAAATGATGTTTACTATATTTTGCCAACATTTTCAGAGAAATCATTGAAAATTGAGAGATGAATATTTGTACCATTACATAAATATGTATTTTTCAACGAATGCGAATGCGAATAAAGAACCTGGATTCATTTAAATTTATATTTATGAGTTTCGAATGATTCTATTTAGCTTTTTTGCGCCGACTTCAAAACTTATGTTTAAATGTAGTATCGATGGTGTTCAAAGAATAAAATTATTTTTTACTTTTTAGAGCATTTGCTGAGTGAAGTTCCGAAGTCGGTTCAATTTTTTTTTTTCAAAAATATTTTTTTTTATTCTTTTTAGTGTAAATGTACATATGAAATAAGGTAATGTTTCCATTGCAAAACTTCACCTAATTTTCTTAAGTAAATGCTTCATAAAATAAACTATGTAAGAAAAAAAAAAGAAAGAAAGTATCAACGCGTCTAAAATTTTAAACGATTGACACTAAAAAATAATCCTTGTTATTCTCTGGTATTTATTTGTGTACTAGTTTAATTAAAGGCTAAATATTAACGGCTTTTCAACTAATTTATATTTCAAAACAACATAGATTCTCGCAGTTCATAAAATTTCACGACATATTACATACGTGGCCCGCTAATGAGTTTCATGTTTGCTTCAGTTAAGCCTTCATTCAAAATTTTCATGATCATTATAATAACTGTTTCATATCAATCACGTTCTGTAACAATGTATTTTATATTTAATCATTTAGGACAAATAGCTTTAAATTTGAGCAAAAATTTGGAGATTTTCCTCATTTTCTTCAGAATTCCTTTATCAAACCTTTTGTAAATTAAGACTAAGAAAACCTGAAATATTACGAATCAATCAGTACCTGGTACGACTTTCAGTTCGTTGGAGTTCAGGAGAAAAAAGCAGGACATAGAAAGATACTCGGTTTAAAATTTTCAAAAAGACCATAGAAAGGAATTTCATTATGCAATCCAGAGAAGCCTGGCGTTCAAAATGGTCATTATTACGATTACTGTGATCCCAATTTCTTTTTCGAAAGATTTCTGCAGGTTCGCGTTATCGAACCCGGACCACGAGAGGATGGGACCAATCGGAAAGAAAGACCTTTCTAACAAAAAAAGAATTTTTGAAATCGGTCCAGGCATCTTCGAATAATCTTATAACATACACACAAAAAAAAAAAATTCTCCGACGAATTGTATAACCTCCTCCTTTGTTGAAGTCGGTTAAAAATAAAGCAAATAATTCAAAAAAAAAAAAAAAAGATTAAAAAAAATGGCCCATGCAGTTCTAGTAATTCTTTCAATAAATTATTATTAATTTTTAGATTTTGAATCAATGTACAGTGTACACACATGGTATACGCCCAAAATGTCGCGGGACAAAATGTCGTGACCAAAATGTCGCCAGTCCAAAATGTCGCGGGCCAAAATGTCGCAGGTCAAAATGTCGCCAGTCCAAAATGTCGCGGGCAAAAATGTCGCTGGTCCAAAATGTCGTAGGGAAAAATGCTGCCGGTCCAAAATGTCGCCGGCCAAAAAGTCGCCGGCCAAAAATGTCGCCTGCTCGAAATGTCGCCGGTTCAAGATGTCGCCGGTCAAAAATGTCGCGGGCCAAAATGTCACGGGCCAAAATGTCGCCAGTCCAAAATGTCGCCAGTGCAAAATGTCTCCAGTCCACAAAATGGCGCCAGTCCAAATGTCGTCAGACAAAAATGTAGAAGGTCCGATATTAATACACTTTGTCCCAAAAATTAAAACATACGAAAAGGCTTTTAATCACTAAATTAGCAAACGATTGTTAATTGCTGTTGATGAACGTGTGCGTTAACAATAGCATGAACTAAAATTTTTGAAAAATACTATAAAAAATTTACCCTTTCGGCTTGTAACTGTTTCGAGCGTTTTCCAAGAAACAAATAGTTTTCAAATAAGCGTACGTTATTTATTTACAATAGCTTATTTCACCGTGACTCGCTATCTACCAACTTTAAAACGAATAGATCAGCAGCCCAAGACAAGTTTAATTGATTTCTAAAAGAAAATTTAAGTGTTAAAAAAGAAGTTGAAGAATAATGAAATGAAAGGGACAGATATACCATGTTTGAAACTTGGTTTTCGTTAAAATTTCTTACATGATAGAAAGCAAGTCTATGTTATTTAATAATAGAGATGTTTTTATTTTCTTCCACATATAATGTGTAAAAGAAAGTATTGGATCAGTGAAAAATTATCAATTTGGAAGAATTTACATGTTCTGACATGTGCTGAATTCAATTTTACCGTTTATTCTTTTAAAGGAAAATTTGTAAGTGTGTATCTGCGTGACCTATTTTTTGAGGGCTGCTCTACCTCAAAACTTACTGCATAAATTAGAGTAAAATTTGGTACATACATGTACCAATATGAGATTCAGTGTTGATTGGTTTTTGCCGCTAGTTCTTCTAAGGGAATTTTTACA
>JAXGGA010011197.1:0-43405 GCA_038373865.1 Uloborus plumipes
CAACATGTCGCCAGATAAAACCAAAACTAGTGAAAATGATGCAAGGCAGGAAAAATAATAACTATTTACAAGATTTGTAACATTGCCCCCTTCCCAAAGACTGCACGTCCCGGGCGCACAATGCCAACCTGTCTACCATCGCAGAGCAAGGAGAAGGAATGGATGCCGCATTTGGCTCCTTATCAAACTCGATTTGCATTTGGCGCAATTCCCTAAATTTCACTGTTCGCTCGCGATTTTATTGTCGTAGGTGAATGATTAGCGCGCTTTAAAATAGTCTTAAAAAATGAATTATTTTGACACATCCAGCGTTATACGTAACATATTGCCCAATTATTGTGTTGATGAGGAAAAAAATAATGCAGAAATCCAAATCATTAGGACGAATATTGATTCAGAAAGCGGAGCCAAGAAGTTTATTCAAGATTACTGCAACGCGATGAAGAGTAAATATACAGAAAATCATAGTCTCTACGAGGTCTGGAAGCATATAAATCTAAATAAAAAAAAAAAAAAAAAAACAATTTTTTTTCTTAGAGTAATCTTTTCAAGACTTGATTGCTCTTAGTTTATGCATTAAAAAATGTATCTTGCAGTTGATGTCAATATTGTGAAAACATGGTTTATAATAAAGTTTACAAATTCCTTTGTGCTGTAGATGTACAGAAAAATAACAACGTTACGAATGCACAAATGAGCAGGAATACTGCATACACGTGTTTCGGCGTTCAATTTCTGCAAAATGAATAAAAAACTAAACATGTTGTCCTTTCATCAGTTATTGCGTGTCCAAAAAAAAACTTGTTAATCCTTTGATGGTTTCAAGTATACCATGCTATAATTTTGAACAGATCATTCGGAATTCCATGAAAAAACATTGAATATTTAGTTTTAATAATCACTATTTTATCACAAGTTTCAGCAGTTTTTTCGAAAATATAATTTTGTATCAAAATGTTTATAAGTATTTTGATTGTAATTATATAGACAATGATTCCTTTTTCATTATAATTTATTTCCAATGACAACTGAAAATGTAAAATTATTAAAATTAAACACATAAAAAAAATAGTAAGATTGATGTTTTGGCAGCAAGTCCTTTGATAATGTTGAGATATGCTACCCACCCCCCTCATATGGTTCATAATATTTATTGCTAAGCAATCAATAATAGTTTAGCTGCTAATCACCAGCAAATATTTCCTTTGAACCAATTCTCCTAGAGTACAAATCTAAAAAAAATGTGAATTAACAGTACTAGCATTAACAAACACTGAAACAGCGTACAGCACACACAAAGAAGGGTCATAAGATAAATATCTATTTAAAAATTCTTGACGCATTTGATCACTTATCATAATAAGTCGCACACATTTACTTTTATTTAAACCCAAATAAGGGATTTTGTCGCAAGAAATGTAAAACGCTGCATAACATTTTTTGCAGAACTAAGTGGAAGTGAAATGTTTATTAATAAATTTGAAATTGGAAAAGTGAGTCTAATTGCACTTCAACAATTAGAATTTAGCATGTGTAAAATAAACAAATATATATAGAAATTAATAAACTCTAATAGTATTCAATTTTAAGTTGTTCTTATGGTGGCCTATCTAAACCAAATACATTTGCTGTCAAATGTTTATTTATATTTTCTTTTTCATATTGCGAATTTCTTAAACTATTAAATTCCTTACTGCGTAAATAAATTTTAAGAAATGTGGAAGTAAAGAAAAAAGTTGACCCTATAATTCAATGCATGTTTCATGTTTAAAATTCCGAAACGAAACACTATTTCACCATTATAATGCATCCAAATTCAAAAAATATTTAGCTTTGATTTTAAACTTTTTCGGAATGCGCTATTGTGTCTTGCTAAAAAAAAATTTCTTAGAATCCTCCTTCGGCCGCCTTAGAGCAGAAAATGTGCTTTGAAGACCAGTTGCTAATTCGAAGTTCCAAGAAAACGGGAGTATATCTCTTATCGCACAGCACAAAGCGACAAAGCCTCTTTTGCCTTTAGATTTTGGCGCGGAGAAGAAGGCGCTGGCGACAAGGGAAACACGCGCTGAAGGGTTGCCTAGCTGTTTTGCTCTGCGATGGTAGACAGGTTGGCATTGTGCGTCCCGGGAAGTACAATCCCCAGAAAGGAAGCAAGGGCAAATTTACAGATGCATACATTACATGATAACCAATCGTAAACAGGATAAACAATAACAATGAGAACATGAAAGAAATAATAACATTGATAGAGTAATATTACGAACAATTGAATCGGTGAGTGCAAAAACTACATCAGTCCAAAAAATTCGAAATTTCGTTTTTGATGGAAAACAATTCTGGGAGGCAAGATGCATGTTGAGTGAAAAAACCAGGACACACAGGTTAGTAGTTCGAAAGATACGAGCACTCCCATTTGAACGTTGAGCGCAAGAACTACATCAGTCCTGTGACTGATGTAGTTTTTGCGCTCAACGCAGGTATTCCGCGCATCACCTTCTACTCGCACAATCAGGCGTCGTGTTTTTTGGGCTGGCGTTCATTCCTTGTGCTTTTTTATCTTTGCTTTAATCGCTATAAACGTGTTCTAATATCGTATATGTCAGAGTCAGAGTTCCTCAAGCAGTGAATGTGATGAAACAGCTAATAAGAAAAGAAGAAAAAATGACGACAAACATCGAAGAAATTTCATCAGAACCTCAAAAGTTCACGGGGTTGAACATGTTAACTGGAAAGGGCTTCGTATCTCACCCAGAACAACAGGTACTCCTTGTAACTGTAAATTACAATGCTT
Organism: Uloborus plumipes; assembly: GCA_038373865.1. Classification (NCBI taxonomy): domain Eukaryota; kingdom Metazoa; phylum Arthropoda; class Arachnida; order Araneae; family Uloboridae; genus Uloborus; species Uloborus plumipes. Next base: position 2,792 of record JAXGGA010011197.1, read on the forward strand.
TTCTCAGATCAATGACGATGAAAAAATTGAACTCATTGTTTTTTTCAATCAGTTGAAGTCAAAAGATGAGCAAGATATTTTTTTGCAACAACTGATTGAAAAACACGCCATTAAGCGGCGTCGGCCTCGGTCTGAAAATCCAAGGAAAGTAGCTACTCAGCAGTAGAAATCACACCATGATAAGATTTTGCCTTGCTTTAACGGATTCAGGACGTTTCGACAAAATTATTCATTACTACCCTATCCGAGGGCACTCATTCCTTCACCATAACAGGGATTTTGGTAGTTAAGAGGTTAATACAAAAACATGATCGAATTTACACACCCCAATGAATATGGAGAATTGGTCACACACAGTCCAGTAGCAGCTTTCACGTAATTAAGTTATTCTCCTTGGACATCAAAAATTTTGATGATTGGTGGAAGGGCTTATATATAAAAAAAAAAACCCTTTAGCCAGGCAATGTCGAAGGAAAAGTGTGGAGAAAGAGGAAAAATTTAAATTTACTCCTACTCGATACAAAGAGTTTCAATATGATTCTGAAGAAAAAGGTGTTGTTTCACAGCACACACTTTCATCGATGGGGCTCAAGAACACAGCTATCAGCTGCTAAAACATATTTCTCATAGCTTCGATTTTCCCTCAAATCATGCCTACCCATCAGGGAAAATACCAATCATTATAAAAAAAATAGATGACATCAAGAAAATGATTATACATATTCCTGAAAACTGTAAAGTGTTTTATAATGAATTATTTGGCTGGCCAACTACTTCACGTGACGGTGACGCAATGATTGAAAATGATTTATTTTAATAGATGTACTACATATCTGTACTTTTTTTGTTTCCTGTTACATTGGTATAGATTTAGCTACCGCCACTCAACTTTTGTAAAAACCTTCCTTTTGTTCATCTGTTTTAATGAAATACAGGTATCAAGGATACAAGAAATGTATCCTGATTTCTTATGATTTTGCAATTTTTTTATAACGATTTATGGTTAAAAATCGTCAATTCCAAGAGTTTATTAACTTTTCTAATTTCTGTTTATAATGGTAAAGCAACCGTTTCTTCATTTCTGACGAAATAATAAATAAATATACACTTTGAATGCAAAATAACTTTTTTCTCTAAGTCTGAAATCCGGTTGAGTGTAAAAACTACATCAGTCCAAATTACATTTTAATTTTTCCTAATTCCGATTTTAATAGAAACAATGTACTTTTTGTTGACAGCAGTTCAAATGTGCATCTTGTGACTGAGGAAAAAAAATCAATCGATTATTTAAAATATTGGAAGAGTTAGGATGTTTTTTGTCTCTCCTGAAAAATTTGAAATTATGGACTGATGTAGTTTTTGCACTCACCGATTCAATTAAAGGCAAAAGTTATTTACAAAATTTACAAACAAATCACCATGGTAGCGATAATTTTGTGCTTACATCACTTTGTTCTGAGATAAATAATAGCCAGTCGTTAAGTGGGAGAATGGACCCTATTCACGGTTTGGCAACGGTCCATTTAACTTTTCGTTTGCGGGTATTTACATCCAGTTTCCAGTGTAAGTAGTACTAAATAAATTAGTTTTATTTAATAATAACTGACATTTATAAATATGTAATGAACCTGTGTAGGGTCTATATCGGTTTAGGATTGCTGGAAAATGTTGAGAAAAGTAATAAAGAAGGAAAACAATGTGATTTTTTACCCATTTTCCTATGATGAGCTAACAGACTTTAAATTAGTAAAATACACCTATTAAGAGAATATTTCGCTCCAAATGAGTCATTCTCCATTATACAAATACAAAAGATGACGACCAGCTACAGGCTCTGGGCCCAACTAGGCTGGTCCTAGTCAAATTAAAATCCCCAATAAGGATCGAAGGCCCTCTTAAAGCTACCAATTCCCTTACTCATAACAACCTCCTCCGGTAAGCTGCTCCTGGTGATCACAACCCTACTGAAATAGTAATTTTTCCTCACCTCTAGGTAAGCCTGAGATTTAAATAGCTTAAAACAGTGTCCCCTGTCCTGCTTTCTAAACAAAAATTTAGCCATCAACATCATACATTTTGATAAAATTTAAACAACTGATCAGTCCCCTCTGACTCTCCTTTGCTCAAGACTACATCTTAAGCATTCTAAGCCTGGAACCATAATCTAAATTTGTAAGCCCATTTACTATCCTTGAAGCCCGCCTTTGAACCCTTATGCTTTATCATTCGTAAGTAAAAACTTCCAACATACTTTTTTTTTTTAAATAGAAATAAGAGTTTTTACGCTGCTGGAGATACGCGTGTTAATAGACGCCAGAGAACCGGAATTTCGTCTGCTAGGCTCGGTCAATACCCGCAATGACGTCACATGAATAGGGTACATTTTCCTCCCTGTTGACCAGTTTGCGTATCGAAGAGGAGAGACCCACTGTATAAATCCCTGAAGATTTTGACTGCCATGTCAACTACGTAATAAGCTATTTTAACTGATTTGTCGATTCTTTAGAATGTTGCTTGGCAAGTGTTTTTTTCCATTTTTGATAGAAAAAAGTGTGGAAGAAAAAAATTTCTCAGACAAGCCCACAAGCAAAATTTTAGCTCTTCATAGACTTTTAACTCCAATCTTTAAATATCTTTCTTAGTCGTGACTGTCACTAATTGTGGTCGCTCACGCGAAATTTTCTTTTTATTATAAAAGTCAGAAGTAAATATGATTACGTAGATACAGACAAAAAACAAATAAACATGAAATTATTACACAAATATGTTGAAAAAGACGGCAGTGGGTATGTTAATTTATTATTTCCTCCCTAAAATTTTGTTGCAGATATTTCTGTTTATATTTGTTTTTGCAATGTTCTGAAGGCGATATTAGTTTTCTAATGATTTGTGGTAGTTATCGATTTAATGATCCATTTAAATATTCAGTCAAATGCGAGTAATAATTTTTCGTTTCAAATCTAAAGTGAATTGTGACATATGTAATATTTTGTTCAATGTTATTAACGACATTATTGTTTTTGGTCGCTGAATATCAAATTGTGACATAGGTTAGTTGTGTTTTAAACGCTATTAATATGCAAGAGAAAAAAAACCATTGCTGTACCAGATAAGTTCCGTCATCATCGTGTTGAATTTATGTACCCAGAAATTCTAACTAATATAATAGGTAGTCAAATTGTTTGTGGAATACAGTTGAGTCATTTTACCTATACTTGGCCATTTTGACTGAACAGTTAACAGCTAACACAATGACAGGGAAAATGGCCCTTATAGGAAATAATGCATTTTACTGAAGTTATTGTAATCTATCTGGAAACAAGAAGCACTACGTTCAGGAAATTTTAAGTCGTCCAATGTTAAGTATAAATACAACGTTAAAAAAGCACAAATACGCAAGGCTACTGCAGACACTGGTTTCGGTGTTACAAGGAACCCTTTTTTCAATCAAAAAAAAAAAAAAAATTGTGAGCTTATGGATGCACAGACATCCCACAAAAGCTGTCAGATGTCTGTGCTGCATTGAAAAAGGTGTTCCTTGTAACGCTGAATTACGTGTCTGCAGTATCCCTGCGTATTTGCTTTTTTAACGTTGTATTTATACTTTATATTTATTGCACAAAGGTATTTATATACTTCACCCAATGTTGTTTGGGAAACATGCTAATTTTGGTCTTCTCCCCTCCCCCCCCCACCCCCTTCCTGCATACGTGACAGGGGAATGATATAAGGAAAGGTTAACTTCCCTATTGTTATAACTACAAAATAAAAAAAATCAAAATATCACTTAACTTGAAGTAGGATTCGTACGTTTCTACCAAAGGTGGAAATGAACTGTCCCAGTAAAAAACCTTTCTGCCTCTTTTTGCCAAAGTAGCAAAAATAGTTACTTTATTACTATAATGTTTTTTACTTTTCACTAATTTTTACTTTCATTTTTTTTTTCAAAAGCAAGAATATACAATGCATTATTTGCGTCATAAAACCTACCCACGTAGCATCAACTCATCAGATTTTGATTTTGCTCTGCCGATCATCGAACTCCTCGTATACTGATCCTGTAACGCATGATGACATTGTTCCGATCAGTATCCAAACACGGTTTTCGATGAGCTACTTTTCATCGGAAAGGGATATCCTTCCGATCAACTTTCCCGATGAAAATAAGCCGAGCATCCAAAATTGATCCTAAATTCATCGGCACGGGACTGCACTGCTCGTAAATTGCTCCAAATCTCATCGTATTTCGAGCAAAACTCATCGGATTTTGCTGCTCGGATTCTGTTTGGCCGATGAGACATATTGGAGCAATTCCCGATGAGAACTCATCGAATCCGATCATCGGCCGATGAGAATTTCATCGGGTTTCGATAAATGGCCGATCATCGGCCGATGAGATTATGCTGCTAGAGTACTTACTCTCTTAGTAATAGTTTTTTTTTTTGATAAATGCTATGAATGTAGACTAAAGGAAAGAGTAAACAACAACAAAATAAGTCACTGGCTTTGGTTTAAAAGTTTTTAAATAACACTTGTAGCAAAGGACAGAGCGAAAGGGGAATGGGGGTCAACTTCTCAATGTTCTGGAAACCTTTGTTTTAACACTTACATTGTCAGCACTAATATAGTATTTTAGATATATGTAAGAACTATTATGACCTCTGCCCCTCCCCGCATTGCTGCCCTACTAGCGGTTGTAACTAAGAATTAACTCTTTTTTTTTCAGCAAGTTTTTAACAGGGAAATCATGCCAGATTTGCTGTGTTATCAAGACAATATAAATTTATAAAGAAGCAAACTATAATTTGTATGTGCTATAAATGCCCGTAGCCAGCACAAATGTCCTGGGTAGGCCAAACGTTTTTCCAGGCTGGTGATACAAATAAGAGTAAAGTAACATAATAAAGATTGCTATGTTCAAATTTACAGTGTTTTGATATTGTAACTAAGATTTTAAGGTGGGGAATATGCGATAGTGAACAAATTGTCCGGTTCCATAACTGTCCATTATTCAGAAGTGAAACTGTTTTTATATTTTTATTTAAAAGTCATAGTTCTCATTAAATGTTAGTAAGGTTACCAACTATATAAGTTTGCAGAAAATAACTTTAAAGTGAAAAATAATAAGCTTAAAATTAACAGTTTTGTAAAAAGTCCAAATCTGCTCTTGTCTCATCTATTTTACTTTTTCAATAATTAAATCACTATATTTAAGGTCTGTGACCCTAATGCCTGAAGAATCTGAAGATATGTGGCATGCCTACAACTTGATCGCTGTCGGAGATAGTTTAAGAAGCACTACAATCAGGTAAAAAATTTATAGAATTACTTACCCTAACAAGCTAACACATCATTGAAGATTAAATTTAGAATGGGATATTGAGATATACTTTAATCCTTTCAGCCTGTTTGATTAAAGTTGGAATTGCTGAAAATGCTACCAAGTACACTAATTTTTGAGCCTCTTTTTTACATATGTTAGAAATCGTTTTTAAACCAGCTGTTGCGTATGTTGCTGTTTTTTATGAGTAGAGACAAAATAATTTGAATTACTTTCAAAATAAAATTCAGCAAAATTAGTTAATGACTAATTTTTTTTTGTAATGAGCTTTATCACTGAGTATCATTATGTGGACCCTGAATATAAGTTGCGTAAAAGTTTCAGCAAATGTTCTTTTGACTTAAATTATTGAACAATAGGTATTGCATAGTTTTAGTGTTGTGGTATTGTATAGAATTTGTGGTTTCAATCCTTTTGCACTCTGTATATATTTCAGTTTTTGTGAAAATCACGAGAGCTATTTTTGTGAATATGACTTAAAATTAAATTATTTTACTTTTTTATTCAACACTATGATTAGTGTTTGACATATGGGTATAACTTTGATATATGCCCCAAAAATTACGCGCCAAATCTGGTACTCGCTACGGGCTCTGTAGGGTTGCTGTTTCTTATTTTGATTTTTTTATTTAACCAGCTTTTTAGGGTTGATGTTTCTTATAGTGGTTTTGTTTTATTGTGCTGTTTTATTTGTTCATTTGTGTTTTACCGCTATTTCATTTTATTTTTATTCATTCGCCATTTCTTTGTGTGTGAAGTGATCAAGCGGATATCTAACTTGCTGTGTTCTGCTGCAAATCTGGTTGAATTTTCTTATATTTTTTTCTATTAATTATTTTTAGCTTTTATCTTTCAATATGCCTACTGTTTACAGTGTTGTTGAAAAGTATCAGGGAATTTTTAGTGGGAAAATTGATAGTTGTGCTTCATTTCCGTTGGGTAGGTCGACAGTTGGAAGGCCAGGTATTATTAATTGTCTTGCATCATTTGACTCAGGATATGCAGATGTTAATTGATTTTTTGAAGGAGGTTGGATTGTCGAAGGCTGCAATGTGTAAGAAATGTTGGTCTGGTATGAAACAGAAGTCGAAGAAGTCGTGTTCCGATGGATTAGTGTATGTTTGTCGCAAAATGGTAGATGGTGATCAGTGCAACACTGAAACGTCGTTAAGGCATAATTCTTGCTTTGGTTTTCAAACTCTAAGCTTAAGTTGTTTGAGGTTTTGTTGATCACCTATGAGATTTTGAGAGGCACTATGACAGGGAGGATTGCAGAGGAGTATGGTTTCTCTAGTACTACTTTAGCAGATTGGAGGCAATTCATTAATAAGACCATTTTGAATTATATTGAGGAGAATTCTGAGAAGGTAGGTGGTGATGGTGTTGTTGTGGAAATAGATGAGTCGAAATTTGGAAAAAGGAAATACAATAGGGGTCATAGTGTTGAAGGTCAGTGGGTTTTTGGTGGTGTTGAAAGGGATCGGGTAAGGTTTTTTTAGTTGCTGTGCATGATAGGTCTCAGGAGACGTTGTTGTCTGTAATTAAGGAATGGATTAAGCCAGGTACATCTGTTTATTCGGATTGTTGGAAAAATTACGATTGTTTGACGGATGAGGGTTTTGAGCATTTGAAGGTTAATCATTCTTTAACATTTGTAGACCCTGATTCCGGGTGTCATACAAATACGATTGAAAGTACGTGGAGCTTCTTGGCCTACGTACAATCGCAAGGCAGATTTTAAATTTTACCTTGCGATGTACATGTTTCGAAAATCATGTTTAGCGGCCAATGTTGATTGTTTCAATAAATTTATTGAACTTGCTGCTGGGGTAAATTGGGAGGAATTCAAAATTTCTGAAAAAATAATTTTTTTATTAGATTGCCGACACGTATTTTCAATTGTATTAGTTAACATTTTTGTGCAAATTGTGTTTTTTATGTTATTCAACGTCATTTTTTCGTATTTTTTATCTATTCATTGTATTTTTTAGGTATTCTTTTTTTTGTACAAATGATTCCGTATTTTTTATGTTTTTATTATCTGTATTTAGCGAGAATCCATCTTGGCGAGAGTTATTTTGCTTGGCGAGAAAAAAAAGTCGCCAAATTTTCGATTTGGGGCATATATCAAAGTAGTTCCGACATATGTTTTAGCTATCAAATTACCGTTAGTTAAAAATGTTTGAAAAAATACTTAACTTTAAGGGAATAAGTATTTAACTTTGGAATGTTTCATTTGATTTTAGTCCAAATCATTTTTCCCAAACTTCTCCTTTTTTCATGCTTTAAACTTATTTTTGATATTTTAAACTTTATTCTGGAGTAATGTAGACTGGAAATTGAAAGTATCAATGAACACTTATTTAACCTGCAACAGGTATTAAAAACAGTTCACTTTGTGCGAAAATGTAAAAATCGAAAAACAACGTCTAAAAGCACAAATGGGCTGAATTAAAATTGGCAAACATGTTTCGAAGGCATAAAGCCTCCTTCTTTAGTGCCAAGCAAGAAATGAAAAGAACCAAGAGTATCGGGAGAGTTTAAATAGGAAAGGAGCAAAAGCTAGGCCAATCAGGTGTCAGCGTGTGCCGAGCCTGGATTTGGCGTTGCGTTGTCAGAAAATTTAAAATCATGAAGTAAAATTGGTGAGATGTATGGAATTGCAAAGGATTCGTTACAAATATTACTTAAATTTTTGTGAACATGTTTGCCAATTTTAATTCGACCCATTTGTGCTTTTAGACGTTGTTTTTCGATTTTTGCAACAGGTATGTTTAAAATCTAAATTCATAATGAAAAATGAAATTGAAGTCTCTTCTTAGGCGATCAATTTCACATTAGTGCGAATTAAAAATAATTTTTTTTAATTTAGTATCTGTGATAATCATGGCATTTAAAAAACGGAAAAAAAAAGAAGGAAAAGCATCAATTTGTGCTAATGTTTTTTTACCTTTCCACTTTTCTAGGAAAGTTACTACTGAATCTGCCACAGGCAGTACGGGCAGCAATAGAATTCGTACGACGCTGACCATTTCGGTCGAAGATATTGATTTTGATACTCAAGCTTGTATGCTTCGAGTCAAAGGTAGAAATATTCAGGAAAACCAATATGTAAAAGTATGTTTACTTATGTTTTCTTTGTAATGATTAGCTTCTCTTTTTTAAAGAAAAATATTTATTTATAAAAATGGCATTTAAGCAGTAACTTTTTTTACAGATGGGAGCATATCACACTTTAGACCTGGAACTTAATCGTAAATTTAGCCTCTTTAAAGCTCATTGGGATACCATTGCTCTTGAAAGAATCGGTATGATTCTAATTGTATAAGTCATTTTTATTGAAACATTGTGTTGTCACTTTTATCATTTTTATTTTATCGTCACTTTTTAAAAATCCTCATAGTTTATGTTTAAAAGTTTCGTCAGAAAAGCCCTGAAATGAACTATTATTTGCAAAAATGTTAAACCCAATTTTAAAACTAAAATACTAGTAACACTATATTTGGAAACAAAATCATGCTTTGATTTATTGAAAATATAAAGCGTATTTACCTTTTAATTATAAATCTTTTAATAAATTCTTCTTATTATTTATTATTAAAGTGAAAATGATACTCAATCTATTTGTTTTGAAACTGGTATAGAGAAGTGATACACTAAATAGAGATTTTGCGAATGCTGATTATTTGGTCTCTGTTGGCCACGGTAGGGGTTCAATATTTGGCTATCTGGCCGTCAAATGGTTGACTTATTTTTGTCTAAAGCAAAAAACAGATTGCATTTTAAACATTTTTTTTTTATTGTTAATAGTTTAATCTTCATTATTAAAGATTTTTAATAATTGTTTGGAGTACCTTTTTAAAAAAGGTGATAACTTTAGTTAAAACTTTAAAAATATTGGGACCAAGAATTATCAAAAGGAAAATATCTTCTTATCAACAGATTCTTAAAGATCTGTGCACTATATTAGAGCTTTGAAAAATTAAACCATTAAAGGTATTATTCCATAAAGCTTCTCAAATAAATGAATGAAATGAAATGATTCAGCATTGAGTTACACGTAGTGATTGCAAAACCGGTATACCGAATACCGGTATTTCGAGTTATTTTCCAGTCTCGAAATACCGGTATTTACTGAGGCAAAATACCGGTATTTTTGGTATTAGCGAAACAAAAAAGAATAATTTTTAACCGATGAGCTTTTCATTTCATTTATTATATATTTACTGTTCTTTACATGAGTATTTTTTTCATCTAAGGGACGCTACAAAAATAAATTGTTTGATGCCAAAATATCACTGAAAAACAAAAACTACTGATTCATAGAAAATCATTCTCAAGGAAAAGCTTTTCTTTTTGTCGCCAATATAAGCTGATGTACTGTCTCGCTATATATCTCTATACTTGGCGATATTTTCCTCTTGTCTTAGCACTTTTAGTTATTGCTTCAGTCAGCTTATTTTAAATTTATTGCCAAGTTGATTGTTTCTTTAGAGTGGCAACCATCATGAGAATCGAAATCAAAATGAAATCATTGCAAATTTTTCAGCATATATTCATGGTTATCGAATCGCTGCACTGTCTTTGCATTCGTTACGTTATGGTAGTTATGATATTGTGAGTTAGTGTTTTAAATTTTTGAAGATTTATTTTTTTTTAATTGGTGAGTTTTATTGTCTTATTGTCTCACTATACTTTGCTCAAAATATTTTTGAAGCATAGTTTTCGAGTTTTACTTGTTCATAATGGATAATGATGAATTTGTGTAAATTATTGAACACTACAACAAAACAAGTATGTTTTCTTTCTTTTTTTGAAAAATTTCAAATACCGGTATTAATACCGGTATTCCGGGATTGGCGTTTTAAAAATACCGAATACCGGTATTGTGTTTTTGCTCCGGTATTGCAATCCCTAGTTACACGATATAAATTTCTATCATGTATTCAATTATAAATTTATCAATAACAAACCAATATTTCTGTATGAGAAATTTTAATTTCTGATGTTATTCTAATAGAAAAATGTAATTATATTTAAATAAATACACTAATTTTATTGGGGTAGGTACTAATAGTGCGACATTGATGTTTGAAAACATTCATGTTAAATATTAGAAATTAAAGCATTGATGGTATTGATACATCAACCGAAAAACATTGATGTTTCTGAACAGCATTTTTCTTAATATATTACTTACATATTTGAATGTACAGTGACCCTTTGTTACATCTCTTCTCATTATATTATTTAATTGGGTATACTGCTTTCATTCTTTGTTTTTTGAAAAAGTATTGACCACAAAACATCCATTTTAATTGTAAAAGACTTTTTCAGGGATACTGAAGCTACTGATTAGAGATGTAATTTTTCCTAGCACAAATTTTTATGAATTTTTTTTATTTTTTTAAATAACAAAAATTCGACAGTGAAAAAAAAGGAACACACAAGAATGGTTTTTAAAAAACAACAGCCGTAACACATCAATGATAATTACTGAAAATTTTTTCATATGAAATAGTTACCACTGAATAGCAATGTAACTTTTTATCTCATATTTTTCGACTTTTTGACTGAAATATGAAACATATACATAATAAAACATTGAGCGCAAAATGATTATGTTGAAAAAATGTTGATCGTAAAACATTGATGGTAACTATAGATTTTTTTTCCAAATGAGATGGGTACTGCAGCTACAGATTAATGATGTAAATTTTTAAATAAGAATAATTAGCTCATTTTTTTTAGAAAACTTTCTATGCTGAAATATAAAACATGAACCCAAAACATCAATGTTTGAAAAACATCAACCCTCCAACACTGATGATTAAAGCATTGATTTTTTAACAAAAACATTGATGAATCTAAAACATTGATATTGATGTAACACCACTAGTAAGTACCATAAAATGCACCATCGAAAAAAATTTGGAGAAACAATTTTTATCTGTTAAAGAGCATGAGCAGAACACTATACTGCATTGCAATTATTTTTGATATCAGGTTCATATTGTTCTTCAACTAAATTCAAGTGAAGGAGACAGCAATAAAATAAAAATTAATATCTGTTGTAAAAATATAAGCATGAAACAGCAAAAGAATCTGAACAAAATATTTCTAGTAATTGTTCCAATCTTTCAAACACAAAATTCTTTGTAGGAATAATTTAACAAAATAGTAAACCAACCACAAAGCAAAAACTGCTGAAACCTCAGCTCAAAATGAAATAGGAGAAATTAACTTATCTTTCTTAGAACCATTATTAAAAAGAACAAAAAGCCTTTAAAGTGTTGAAAACAGTTCACTTTGCGTGCAAAAAGAGTAAAAACCAAAAAGCAACGTCTAAAAGCACAAATAAGTCAAGTTAAAAATCGGCAAACATGTTTCAAAGGCATAAAGCCTCCTTCTTCAGTGCCAAGCAAGAAATGGAAAGAACCAAAGTACCGGGAGAGTTTAAATAGAAAAGGAGCAAAAGCTAGTCCAATCAGGTGTCAGCATGTGCTGAGCCCGGATTTGGCGTTCAGTCAATTGCGAAACACTGTTGGGACATAGGCCATAGATTTGTTTTCTCCGAAGCTAAAATTATTTGCAGACCTTCAACTGTTAGCGAGTTAGATTTCTTAGAAGCCTTTAAGTTCACAAAAATTTAAGTAATATTTGTAACGAATCCTTTGCAGTTCCACACATCTCGCCAATTTTACTTCATACTTTTAAATTTTCTGATAATGCAACGCCAAATCCAGGCTCGGAACAAGCTGACACCTGATTGGCCTAGCTTTTGCTCCTTTTCTATTTAAACTCTCCCGATACTTTGGTTCTTTCCATTTCTTGCTTGGCACTGAAGAAGGAGGCTTTATGCCTTTGAAACATGTTTGCCAATTTTTAACTTGACTTATTTGTGCTTTTAGACATTGCTTTTTGGTTTTTACTCCTTTAAAGTGGTTTGAACAAAATTACCCAACTAGTGATTGTGAAACCAGTATACCCAATACCGGTACTTTCAGCTATTTTTCAACTTTGCAGTACCAGCATTTGCTGAGATTGGTCTGTATGCTTTTAGTTTATCATTTATTTTAGTTGCTTAATAACTGCCCTTTCTATCTGATTCATTTGTATGGTGAAAAAAGGTTTGTGTATTTATGTATAATGTGTGTTTAGAGTTACTTGAGACTAACTTAAAAGTATTTTTGAATTATTTTTCCATGTTAGATTTAGCATGTGACCCTGCTCAGCATGCAGACTTGGCTGCAATCGTAATGCAAGAAGGGCTCGCTCATGTTTGTTTAGTTACTGCAAATATGACTCTTGTTCGTGCTAAAATTGATGTAACTATACCGAGGAAACGAAAAGGAATGTGTGCCCAGCATGATAAAGTATGAAAGTTAACTTACTACTTATATGTGATTTTAAATACACCCCTTGATTTACACACAATTAAACTAATTGTTTAACCCTTTAAGAGCCATGTATCCCATTTTAGGAACCCCTAAATACATTTTTTTCTTTCTCCTAGTAATTAACCTTTAGGAACCGGGCAGTATACATACTGTACCATAAGTCATTTTTTTTTTTAAAGGACAGGGTTGAGATTTTCAGCCGAACCCTTTGGAGCCGGGGATTTTTTCAAGGTTTCATACGTCTGGTACGACAGTCTATACCTTCTCTTTTCAATGGAAAAGAAATCTGTGGCTCAACTGTCGTACTACCTGGGTCGAAAGAAATTTTTTTATATGAACAGCCCGGATCCAAAAGGTTAAGTATTTTTAAAACAACTTGAGTTGCATAACTAAGTTCCTATTTCATTGGTATTTTTCTCCAAAATTCTGTACTGTAAATTCACCAATTGAAATATCTAAAAGCGGAATTTTATGTAACAGCCGCTCAAAGGGTTGCTCTAGAAAGACTAAAAATTGCTGTAGACTTTGAAATGGTGTTAGAAATAAGCGGCTGCTCCATTACGAGATAATTCGTAGCATGTCATTTTATCTGTCATTTTTAGCTAGCCCTTTCTCCCCCCCCCCCCTCTCCTCGAGAAAATGAACTTTTATTTATAACAGGGTTGCCAAATTTCTTCCTAAGTAGCTGAAACCATGAAAAAACTGTCCAGAAGAAATAGGTTTCTTCCTTACCGAAAAATGTGAAACTTGTTTTGAGATAAATTGCAATTTTATGTGAAAAACAAATGTATTTTTGAGTTAAATCCTGTAGTTCATCTTTCTCAACAACTCTTACTTTGGAGAATGACAGACAAACTGAATCTAGTAATAATTAAAAGAAATCATAGCAGGGTGGTTTCAAATGTGCAAATTTGCCACTTTGTGGATTGTATTAAATCTACTGTCAGAAAATCCCAGACAATTTTTCTTTAACTGTCAGTTACTTATGTTAGCTCTTTTACATATTTGAATGTGGAAATTCCTCTTACTACAACTGTTGTATTCTAAAAATTATATATATATATTTCAGGGACTTACTAAATTCTTTGAGTCTGTGTATCAAGCATTAGTAAGGCATGTTAATTTTGATAGTAAGTTTTCTTACTCATATTTCATTTTTCATATTATGTTTCTTTGTATTTTTGTACACTTATTATGATTGCCTTCAAAAAAATATTTAGGTTTTAATATTTAATGCTCTTTTTTAGCCTACTTTCCCGTTAAAAGCAAAAGAAAGACGAAAAAGGTATTAAAAGTAGCTTAATGCATCTAAAAAATATCGCCAAGTCCAAAAAATATCGCCAAGTAAAAAAAATATCGCCAAGTCCAAAAAATATCGCCAAGTAAAAAAAAAATATCGCCAAGTCCAAAAAATATCACCAAGTTAAAAAAATAAAAAGGTAAAATGAATATCGAAAAATTAAAAATTTGAAAGTAGGGTATTGAGATGGGGAATTTGTGTGTCTGTCTGTCTGTCGGTCGGTCTGTCGGTCTGTCTGTCCCCCCCTAATAACTTTTGAACGAACATTCCGATTTGGACAAATTTTTTTTTGTTGGAAAGATCTCGGCGAGTACAGCTCATTCCCGTATTTGATTTTTCGATTTGAACAATTTTTGGTTCAACTTTGAACCGTTCAAACAACCTGTCCCGCAATGATAACTTTTGAGTGAACAGTCCGATTTGAACAAACTTTTTTTTGTTCGAAAGGTCTTATCAAGGATACTTCATTCCCGTATTTACATTTCCGATTTGAACAATTTTTTGTTCAACATTGAACCGCTGAAGCAAGCTGTCACCCCTAATAACTTTTGAGTGAACAGTCCGATTTAAATAAACTTTTTTTTTTTGTTCGAAGGATCTCAGCAAGGATACTTCATTACCGTATTTAAATTTTCAATTTGAACATTTTTTCGTTCAACATTGAACCATTCAAGCAACCTTTCCCCACCTAATAACTTCTGAGTGAACCATCCGAATGGAATAAACTTTTTTTTTTGTTGGAAAGATCTCGGAGAGTACAGCTCATTCCCATATTTGATTTTTCGATTTGAACAATTTTTAGTTCAACTTTGAACCATTCAAACAACCTGTCCCACGATGCTTTCAGAAAAAAAATTTAACATTAGCACCTACGGGGAATTTAAGTTGAATGTTGATCCTGAACTTAAAGTCGGATTTCCTTCAAACTAACTTTGTAAGAAAATGGTTTTGATAAATAATGTTTGCAAAGTACTTTTCTGAGTAATCTTCTGTGAGGACTCTGATTCCGACTCCGACTCCGCAAACATGGCGGAAATGCAGGCTCAGAAAAAAATGACTGACTGTGCAGACGATTTTTTGTTTATTTATTCATTTGTTTTATTTTATTTATTTATTATTATTATTATTTTTGGCAGACAATTTTTTTTTGTAATAAAAATGTTTCATTCACAAGGGTGTTTTATTCTTTGTTTGTATTTAACAACTGGCAACGGATTAAAAGTGAAATTCGAGACATTTTATCAACGGACGAGTTTTTTTTTCTTTTTTTTTTCCTTTCTTTGATAAAATGTGTTTTGATGTACT
Source organism: Uloborus plumipes (assembly GCA_038373865.1). Lineage (NCBI taxonomy): Eukaryota > Metazoa > Arthropoda > Arachnida > Araneae > Uloboridae > Uloborus > Uloborus plumipes. Next base: position 18,138 of record JAXGGA010011197.1, read on the forward strand.
TTGTACTTTTAATTTTTTTTTTTTTTTTTTTTGAAAACAATTGAGGAATTTTTCTACAGAAGAACTGTAACAGTTACATTCTTTAAAAAGTGCGACAAAACTTTATTTATTCATTTATTTACTTTTTATGTGTCTATTTCATCTGATGAGAGGGGTATATTTTGCTTTTAGAAATCAGCTTTAAGTGCTAAAAAGGTATGTTTGACATAATTTTTAGTCTCAGATAATTAAGAGAACAATGATCAGATGCTAGAATGCCGATGACCATGTACGGGAAAGTAGGCTGGTTTAGTTCTTGACAGAACTTCTTGTTTTTCACTTCTTTTTATAGTTGGGGCATTTCACAGTATTTGTGAGAGGGGTGTCCGTAACAAAACTTTTTTAAAGTTTAAAATTTTTATATATATTGAAAAAGTACATTCTAAAGTATATGAATATCATATTGTTTTCATAGTTCACTTAATATTATGTTTGTAATTGCACTCAGAACATTGAAAATGCAATTTTCAGTTACGGACTCAACATTGAATTTTTCTTTAAATCTGGCTTAAACCGATTTTTAAGCCAAAACTGGTACTTGAGACAGATAAAGTAAAGACTCACCTCTAATATAGCCAACAATTTTAATCAAAAAGTGCGTTCTATAAAAAATTATGGATTGTGAAAATGATGACTGTAGAGTCCGTAACAATAATTGGAATAAAAGTTTAGTTTTTAAAGAAAAATTCAATGTAGAGTCCGTAACAGTGAAAATTGCATTTTCAATGATCTGAGTGCAATTACAAACATAATATAAAGTGAACTATGAAAACAATATGATATTCATATACTTTAGAATGTACTTTTTCAATGTATATAAAAATTTTTAACTTTTTAAAAGTCTTGTTACAGACACCCCTATGTCACAAAAACCGTGAAATGCCCCAGTTATTCTAAAAAAACTTATTCCCACTGAAAAATTCAGATAGTAATCTTTTTTACTACAATGGGCATTCAAACTCTGTTACCATTTATTCTGGTATTATTTGATAGCAAAAATATCTTATTAGAAAATGAAATCTTTATCCAATATAAAGGGATGGATGGTCAAACATTTATCCCTATGCTGCTTCAGCATTTTGTAATGTCACAAAAGTAATCTTTCATAGGAGAAAGTTGCAGCAAAGCCATAATTAAAATATTAATAGCATTAGTCAAATAAAGAGTAAGCAAGTAGCACTGTGTTCATTTTCAAACGGATCATAGTGAATTAAAAAAAAAATAAAATGAAGTTAAATCCTACAAATTTGCAGAGAAATTAGAAGCTTTTTTTAAATGCAGAAAGATAAGCTTTTAGGGTGTGAAGTCATCGGATGACTTTTTTTATAATATATTAATATTTAAACATTTTAATTTTAGTGATTTGCATATAAGTTTCACATGTTTAAATGGCTGAAAATAATTATGTGTTGCAATCCGTGTTAAAAATTGAACATGCAGTCTTTCGTCGTATTTTGTGTGATGAAACATTTTGACTTGGCCCTTAGATTTCCAACCCTAAGTGACAAAGGGGTACTATATTTGTAAAGGCACTTTACTTGCAATTGAATGTCTTTCAAAAACTTCTAACAATTATGTTTGGAGATTTTTTTTTTCTTTTGAAAAATTACCTTTTTTGAGAATCACCCCTGTGTGTGGGGTGAAATTTCAAAAAAAATTTTCCAAACAAAAATTAAGCCTACTCATTTAACTAAACACTAAAGAAATAAATTCTGTCTTATTCTAATATAATACTGTCATGCCTATAGTCTGATCAGTCTGTTAGAGACTTTAATTAAAGTTAAGTCCAACTATTTGAAAAGTGTGGGAATGCTAAATTCTGATTCACAAATTTTCCTTGATACTTGGAAGTTAGAGCTGATTATATAAAATATAGAGGAAGTGATCCAGATACGTGAGATGGTCTAAATACGGGATACCTGCTGAAAATAGGAGAAGGGGTTGCACACAGTCACAAAAATTTCCTCTAATGGAAGAACAAGAAGGGGCAAAATGGTCATGACTTGACTCGTTTGTTTTGGTGAGAGTTGTTTTAGTAGAAAATCTTACTTTTAAGGTATAGAAAACTTTTTTCAAGGGATGTAAAACTGAAGCTCTTCCGAAAAATGTAAGAAAACATTTCTCATTTTTCTTCAAACTTTCATCGGCCACAAGGGGTTCTTATTAGCCATTGCAAAATAAAACACCCTATGCCTTCTATAAAACTTTTTTTTTATTACAAGAACTCTGAGTTAGTGTTTGTTTTTAACTTCGAAAAATATCAATTGTAATCTCAAGTTCAGAAGCCATAATCTTTCCAGACTTTGCAATGTACAATTTGGGGTTCTGTACAGACTCCATTTAAGAAATCCTCACTTATTTTTCAAAATCTCTACACAGTGAAACTTTTGTTAAGTTCATCCATGCAAAACTCTGCCTACATTTGTGTAAAAGTCTAGGTTTCATGTTTTAATGCTAACAGCTATGAAAATAAATAAAAATTAATTTTTTAAAAAATAAAAATTAAATTGTAATTTTAAAATGCTAAGCATTTATTTTTTACTTCTAGTTGTCAAATGTGTTCTTATTGCAAGTCCTGGTTTTGTGAAGGTAAACTTTTTAAATAGGTTATCTATATTTATTTTCCTTTTAACATTTTCATGTCTAATTTTTATTTTCTAAATTATAAAAACTTTTTTTTCTATCTAAAATATTACTTTCTTCTCCATCTGCCTCAATATTTTTGATAAATTTTTTTCTTTACCAATAGGATCAATTTTATGAGTATGTCTTCCAACAAGCAGCTAAAACAGACAATAAGACATTGCTGGAAAATAAAGGAGTGTTTGTTTTAGTTCATTCGTCTTCTGGTTTTAAACATGCATTGAAAGGTAATTTTGCTTTAAAAAAAGTTCTATGTTTTATTTACTGCTGGTTTTACTTGAAAGTATTTTAAAAACTATGGTTAGCTAATGGTAAAAGCTATTTACAACCAATATAAATTATAGTTATGATAACAATAATGCATATAACTAATGTATGTTAGTAGGTTGTGCTCATTTAGGTTTTGTTGAAATTTATTTTGAGGTTTGCAGCGTTCTTTGAAATGACACCAAACTACAAAAACTAGATAATTTGATTTTATTTGGGTTTTTATGCTAAAGCCCACACAACAGTAATCCTTATTCTTTTTGATTCGAAGTGATTGTGCTGAACTTATTTTTACTGAAAAAAAAGTCTTTGAAAAATGTAAATACTAAATAAAAATTCTGCTCACTGAGGAAGTACACCCCCTCCCCCCCCCACTTTTCTGAATATTTTTGTGTCAAGCTTATTATTTAAGATATCAAATACATTTCTCGTAAACGAGTAAAAATAAAACAAAATTAAGAGAACTTTGACCTTGTTGAATCTTTTGTTCATTGCTCTGAGCTATCAAAACTGTTTTTTAAAATGTGACTAAGTGTGCACAGCGGTTTGCTTTTGTGCCTAATATATATATATATATATATATATACACAGTCCAGCCACATTAATGTGACCGTTGAGCAACTGACCCCCCAGATGAACCAATGGGCTACCAACATCGTCTCCCCAAACAACTGTTTAGCGAACGTTGTTGCCTCTGGGCTCCCACGTAATCTAGCGCAGCTGACCACAGCATTGGAGTCGGCATGGTTCAACCTACCAATGAGCACTTTCAGGGCCCTAACTGAGTCTCATCCTGCACATCTCGCAGCAGTCCACTCTGCGAAAGGTCGTTTTTCTGACTTTTGACAGGTGGTCTGGACTGTTTATATATGTGCATTTACCTGAATAGTTTTGTGCTCATTCTTGCTCAAAGGATACTTTTGCATATTTCTGAACAGTTATAAATTGAATCTCGTAAGAAAAAATATTAATGGTTGTAAATCTGTTTGTATAAATGTACAATTATTATTCAAAAGTTTTTTAAAGTTATTATTATTATTTCAGAAGTTCTGAGTGACCCGACAATAGCACACAAGCTGGCAGATACGAAAGCTGCGGGGGAAGTTAAATGCCTTGACCAATTTTATACGACTTTGATGAATGAGCCGAGTAAAGCTTTTTACGGCCTAAAGCATGTGCAAAAGGCAAATGAATCCCAAGCTATTGACACACTGCTTATAAGTGATAAACTATTTAGGTATGCATTACAATCTATTTTCTTTCTTTTTAAAAGTATTTGGAAGATATAATGTAAGAGAAGTAAATAGGAATACAAATCATAAACATAATCTTCAGCAAATCTTCAAAAAAGTTGTTTTTATGAATTATTTTGCTTTGAAAGTAGCTTATGAATATTATGCAAGTGCAGCAGCGACTGCGGGAAACATTGTAAAATAGCTAAGTGATCAAATGAACTTTGTGCTAAAACATGATTAAACTGAAAAACCAATGTAAATAAAGCGTTAATTATCCGGAAAATACTGCATTTAGCTATTTCAAGGCTTAGTCTGTGGAGTTAGCGACAAAAAAAGCAGAAATATTTCACTTCCGGATACCAGTGTGAAATTTGGTACAGAGCTTATGCACTTATATAAGAACAAAAAACCGCCGGGAGACACTTGATCAGGGGTCATGAACTCCTGTGATGACGTCATCAAGATGGCCGCTTTTACAGGTAAATACGTTCGTTTAATTGCTTAAAACTCCATCATAGATTAAAATATTGCAAAACTCAAATGTATCATCTGAAAGCTCTTTAAAAGAGCTATTTAGAAAGATTTAATTTTTCTTTCTGAGGTCAAGGGCCCACCTGTGATGACGTCATCAAAATGGCCGCTTTTACAGGTAAATACGTTTGTTTAACTCCCCCTAAAACTCCATCATAGATTTAAATATTTCAAAACTCAACTATATCATCTGAAAGCGCTTTAAAAGATCTATTTATAAAGATATAATTTTTCTTTCTGAGGTCAAGGGCTCACCTGTGATGACGTCATCAAAATGGCCGCTTTTACAAGTAAATACGTTCGTTTAACTGCTTAAAACTCCATCATAGATTCAAATATTGCAAAACTCAAATACATCATCTGAAAGCTCTTTAAAAGAGCTATTTAGAAAGATTTAATTTTTCTTTCTGAGGTCAAGGGCCCACCTGTGATGACGTCATCAAAATGGCCGCTTTTACAGGTAAATACGTTTGTTTAACTCCCCCTAAAACTCCATCATAGATTCAAATATTGCAAAACTCAAATATATCATCTAAAAGCTCTTTAAAAGAGCTATCTAGAAAGATTTAATTTTTCTTTCTAAGGTCAAGGGCCCACCTGTGATGACGTCATTTGAGGCCATTTTGATGACGTCATTACAGGTGGGACCTTGACCTCAGAAAGAAAAATTAAATCTTTCTACATAGCTCTTTTAAAGAGCTTTCAGATGATATATTTGAGTTTTGCAATATTTGAATCTATGATGGAGTTTTAGGGGGAGTTAAACAAACGTATTTACCTGTAAAAGCGGCCATTTTGATGACGTCATCACAGGTGGGCCCTTGACCTTAGAAAGAAAAATTAAATCTTTCTAGATAGCTCTTTTAAAGAGCTTTTAGATGATATATTTGAGTTTTGCAATATTTGAATCTATGATGGAGTTTTAGGGGGAGTTAAACAAACGTATTTACCTGTAAAAGCGGCCATTTTGATGACGTCATCACAGGTGGACCCTTGACCTTAGAAAGAAAAATTAAATCTTTCTAAATAGCTCTTTTAAAGAGCTTTCAGATGATATATTTGAGTTTTGCAATATTTGAATCTATGATGGAGTTTTAGGGGAGTTAAACAAACGTATTTACCTGTAAAAGCGGCCATTTTGATGACGTCATCACAGGTGGCCCTTGACCTTAGAAAGAAAAATTAAATCTTTCTAGATAGCTCTTTTAAAGAGCTTTCAGATGATATATTTGAGTTTTGCAATATTTGAATCTATGATGGAGTTTTAGGGGAGTTAAACAAACGTATTTACCTGTAAAAGCGGCCATTTTGATGACGTCATCACAGGTGGACCCTTGACCTTAGAAAGAAAAATTAAACCTTTCTAGATAGCTCTTTTAAAGAGCTTTTAGATGATATATTTGAGTTTTGCAATATTTGAATCTATGATGGAGTTTTAGGGGGAGTTAAACAAGCGTATTTACCTGCAAAAGCGGCCATTTTGATGACGTCATCACAGGTGAACCCTTAACCTCAGAAAGAAAAATTATTCTTTTCTAAATAGCTCTTTTAAAGAGCTTTCAGATGATATGTTTGAGTTTTGCAATATTTGAATCTATGATGAAATTTTAGGGGGAGTTAAACAAACGTAGTTACCTGTAAAAGCGGCAATTTTGATGACATCATCACAGGTGAGCCCTTGACCTTAGAAAGAAAAATTAAATATTTTTAAATAGCTCTTTTAAAGAGCTTTCAGATGATATATTTGAGTTTTGCAATATTTGAATCTATGATGGAGTTTTAGGGGGAGTTAAAAAAACGTAGTTACCTGTAAAAGCGGCCATTTTGATGACGTCATTACAGGTGATACCTTGACCTCAGAAAGAAAAATTAAATCTTTCTAAATAGCTCTTTCAAAGAGCTTTCAAATGATATATTTGAGTTTTGCAGAATTTCAATCTATGATGGAGTTTTAAGCAGTTAAACGAACGTACTTACCTAATTTAAGCCCCACATAAAATTTCAGACTGGTATCCGGAAGTGAAATATTTTTGCACTAACTCCACGGACTAGCTACAATGGAGGCTCTTCCACAATGTAGAAAATCTCAACTGCTCTGTAATGTTCTTTTTTGACTTTCTTGTTAAGTGTTGAGCTTTTTCTACAGATAAAGATGCTTTATTGTAGATTTGAAATAGCTGTACGCTATTGATAGTTTGTTCTTTATTTATGTTGGGTTTTCACTTCACTTATGTAAAATGTTGTAGATTAATTATTTAAAAAAAAGTTTTTTTTCTGTGCATTACTAAAAAAAAGGTTTTTCATATAAAGCACTTTTTTAAAACTCTTAAAATTAACATGGGTTTCAGAAACTAATGTTAAAATGCTGCTTTGTTAATAAAGATATTTAATCAGTTCAACTTGAAAATCAGTTAACTGTTTATTTTAGTTCAAGTATGTTCCAGTTTTGCTTGTTTGATGCTTTTTTTTAAGTCTTTTGTGATCATTTTGTTTAGCCCATTGGAAAAAGGAAAGCATCTATTTTTTGTTTTAAATAATTTATTCAGCATAGTTGAGTCAAGACTTCTGCCATTTCTTTTACTGATTTATAATTTCATGTACAAATGTGATCAAAGAAATTATCAGTTTTGTAAATGTAGTATACAGAACAGTCGTGCAAAAGTTCAAATCAGGAATTTTAGTGAAAATTTTTTGATGATTTATTCTGGCAGTTTTGGCCCGATCAGTAAGGCGTCAGCCTCATAACTAGAGGCTCGCAGGTTAGCTGCCAGCCTGTTTAAGATCCACTGTGTTCACTAATAGTGACTGAGATATGTTAAATATGGGCCGTGGTCACAAAGTCCTCCAAGTTCCCACTTCAAATTAATACCTGCAGGGGGTGCTGGAACCAGGGGTTGCTCGACACCTAGTCAGAATTAAAAAAAAAACAGCACTCTTCAGTTAAACCAGTCTCCAACCAGTTAAACGGCATGTAGTGGTAAATGTAGAGGATCCTGGAGTGTGTATGTATGATGATTTAGTTTTTTAATGCACACAAGAAGTAACTTTAAGACATGTGTCACATGAGGATAATTTAATTACTGGTTGGCTCAAAAGTCTTGCATTATCAATTCTTAGTTTTGTTGATATTCACTACATTCAAACTTCTTCTGCTCTTTTTGTACTAGAAATGACTTGGAACATTATTTATTTCTATATCCGTATAAAGATTTAATTTTATTTCTATTGCGATGAAGTTTCCTGTAATTTTGAAGACTTTTAGGAAGATTTAAATGTTCCTTCAACAAAAAGAAAACTAACTAGCTGTTGTATATAAATTAATAAAATTTTAAACCTGTCATTTTTTCCTAGGTGCAATCATGTTGGGAAAAGGAAACTGTATGTAGACTTAGTAGATAGTGTACGAGATAGTGGAGGTGAAGTAAAAATGTTTTCAAGTTTGCATCCGTCTGGTGAACGTAAGTGAACTTCAACTCGCTCTGTATTTTAAACTTGTTCACTAGATGAATTTAAAATACAATTGATTAAATTTTCAATTTAAGAATAACTGGAGTATGCTGGAGTTTTTGAACCCTTCTTGTATAAAATTCAGTATAGTTTCATTTTTTTCTTGAGTCAAAGCTTGAGATACTTTTATAGAGCTATTCAATAAATAAAAAAGGTCGCTGCGTACCTGGAAAAAAATAAGATTCTCCCAGTACTTGAAAATCCTTGTAAAATTCTTAAATTTTGCACATGCGGAACTCGGGATGTCAGAAAAGTAGTTGCTTTTGGAATAAGATTGAGTCATTGAAAACAATAAGACAAAACATGCACTTTTTCTGAGAGAGAGAGAATTGTGAAACCAGATAACATTTTTTTTTCCCTTGAGAATTGTCTCTACAAAAACGGCAATTCAGTCGTAACATAGTTAACCACCATTTTTATTTCTTTGTGAGGTTGAAAAAAGGGTGTAGCAAAATCGGCTGTTACTAAGGCTTAAACCAGAGATTCGAAAAGTCTGTTCTGCAGAACACTAGCTCAAGTTTCCTCCCAAAGTTTCTTCCATATAAAAGAAAGTAATTATGAATGGTTAGCATTTGAATTCCAGATCCTTAACATTTTGTCATGTAGCTATTAGCAAGAGTGGGGTTCTTTGAAATAAATGTAGAGCACTATGAATTCTGTGACCTAAATAGTTTGGGAACTGCTGTCTTAGTGAAACATAAAGGAAAAAGCAACAGTAATGGGTTGTCGAGCATTTAGCGGAAGTCTTGATTTTGTTTGTTCTGTAGAGAAAGGTTTCTAATCAGTATTCACAATTTTTGAGCGTCAGCATGTCTTACTGGATGTAGTGTTTCGATAATTAAGCTACAGGCAATGTGTTGCATTGGAAAATTTGCTAACTGGTAAATTCGACGCTTAAGCTGTATAACATAGCTTTTTTCTCTTGCTCATTACAGAAGTCCATAAATTTAGCATAAAAGAGGGTAATGGGTGAAATTTGAGTGAGGAAATGAAAGATAGTTCAGTTAAAGCAAAAAAATGGAAAGAATTACATTGGAACCTCAATAACTTAACCCCCCCCCCCCCAGGGGGAAGAGTTAAGCAGATATCCAGTTACCGAGGCTCCACACCTTCAATTCTTAAAGAATGTTCTGTATCACTTATTTAATAATGCATTCAATCAGTAGCAGCCCTAGTTCTTGCAAGCCCCCGAGCGACTAGTTTTGCTTCTTTTATACAAAAGAAAAAGCTGTAAAATTTTTACTGCTTATATTAAGAATAATATTAAATATGTGTATTGAAATAATTTAGCTCTATTTACTGAGAAATTAAAATAAACAACTTTTTTTTTCATAGTGTGAAGGCATACATATACATTTTTATACGAGCTTCTTAGAAAAGCCAACACATCTGATCTTTGTAAGGGGACCCGCTTAGGAGACTTTAACTAGATCAAGCTTGCTGTCTAAAAGAGTACAAATAACGAACATTTAAGTGGTATAGGAACTATTTCTCAGCTCGTTAGTAATAAAGAGTCAAAGCGGTGGTGCTGAGTGGTTGCCTGGACCTAGGACCCCAAACCTCATGAAACTAATTCCAATATTTAATTTATCTTTTCCACATTTTGAAAAATAAATCATAGAATAAACAGTATTGGTTTAATACCTTATTAGGAATAAATCCATAATTTTTGTGAAGAGATAAGAGCTTCTTGTCAGTCAGGTCTATTAAAGATATAAAGTCTTGCATGCTACCTGTTTTAGATACGTGTGTGTTGTTTCCTTCTTTCTCGTGGGGACTCCTTTGGCTACACTTCTGCAACCCTAACCTTACGGTTGTACCAATAGCATAAATGTGGTGGCTAACTACCCTTGATGCTAGAAGGAATTCTCTAAAAGAGATCTTTTAAGAAAAGAACTGATTGACTAACCAAGAAACAGCAATGTTAATTTCTCAGAAATAGTCAATGTGGAATAATTTTGGCAGCAAAAAGTGGAGTAGAATAGCAAATGGAGGTTGACTTATAGAAGTTCCTGCAAATATGTGTCAAGTTAAAGGAGGTTTCCACTCATTGAAATTAGCACTGAGCCAATCATGGGGAAAGTAATTGTTAACTTACTGAGGTAGTATGTGTCAAGTTACTGAAGTTTGACTGTTTATTAAAGTTTGGAATGAACACTTGGCAACCGTGACTGAGTGCACTTAAATATTAATTTATTCTTGTTTAAAGTAATATTGTTTTTACTTGCATTAAATATTTGTAGTATTTAGGTTAAATACCAAAAGGGGGGGGGATCAAAATTTTGTTTAAACTGTTTATTTCAAAACCAGAAAAGCAATAATATCTACAAGTTCAAAAAGACATTTTTAGCTCACTTGAAAAATTTTTCGATACGGATTACATTATTTTAAACTGAAATGAGTAATTATTTAGATATTTCTTTCAGTAAAAAGTATTGTAATCACGATTGAATAATTTAATGCAACGATATAAATGTTTTCTTAAAATAAAGAATTTTTGTCGTTTGACAGGTTTTGAAATAAAAGATTCATTTACTATGATTCAATCTTTTCAGAACTGGATCAGTTGACGGGTATTGCTGCCATACTTCGATTCCCAATGGATGAATTAGAAGATGACAATTCTTCTAGTGATACAAATGATGATTGATTATGAAAAATGTTAGGCAAAAATTATGTATATTGTTACCTGTCCTGAAAATTGAATATGGCATTTATTTATTGAACTGTATATAAATTTCTAAACAATATAGAACTTGTGTCCTGATTTTAAATGGGTCTTAGAAATTCATATTCATGCATTCTGCTGGAAATACTGGTTGGTAATTACCTTACAATCCTGTACAATTACCTGGCTGCACCTTACAATCCCTGTAAAGTGCAGTCCACAAATGATATCTTACTTTGTGTGGGGGGGGGGGTGAAATTGCAAGCTTGTGACAAGGAGAGAGATGGTAACAAGTGTGATAGCACATATTTTTATAGCAATATGATTATGAAAATTTTTGTGATATGTGGCAAGAGTGAAATGGGAGATGTAGTATGATACTTCGAGGAATGGGAGAGAAGGGGAGTCATTGAGTTGGTCAAATATGTTGGAACTAGCGGTACCCGCACGGCTTTGCCCGTGGTATAAAATTAAAAGTTCATTTGTAAAATAATTGTAAAAACAGAAAAAATGCTCTATTTTAGTCGTAATTCAACTATAATTCCTTCAAAGTATGATATAAAAATCTGGTATGGACCCCACGCTACTTAATTTTACGTGTAAATTTCTTGGTAGATGCCTTAAGTGCTAAAATAGTGCTTGGAGTGAGCAAGATAACAGTTCAAACATTTATATCCCTAATTTGCCACGAAACAATGCAAAAAAAAAAATGTTTTACAATGATTAATCTCCTAAATATCGCCGATTTTAACATCATTCAGTGAATTTTTCGCAAAATATCGCCAATAGCGCCAAATTGAGTCCAAATAAAAAAAAGAAAACTTTTTTTCGCCAACTTGGCGATTTGTCCCCAAATTGACGGCAAATACTTGACGACCAAAAGCTTGGCGATATATTGCCAAGTGGTCGCGCCAATTCATATCACTTTTGTCTGCATTGAAATGAACACAGATTTACTCCATAAAAGGGGTAAAACACCCCCTTGGAACATTCGAATGTAACCCCAAGGGGAGATAGACAAAAATAAGCTAAAAGAGAAAATAAGAACAATTTTGTTGCTCACAGAAACCAACAGAAATCTTACCAAAGTTTAAAAGAAGAAGAAAGTTTTCTTTCCTAGCTTTAAAAACAAAACAATACATTTTCCGAAACGAAACACTCTAAAAAGAACGATGCAATAACGCAATTGATACGATATTTGGTTAATCTGTGCTTTAGGTACCCTTTTCTCGCTAAATGGGCGATAGGCGCGCCAAGCGTGGTAACCCTGGCTATTTATACGCAGTTTCTCTCGGAGCTTTCACTTCCGCGAGACACGCAAAAAAGCGCCAAGTAAGGTCCCAAAGCATTTTTACCGGGAAAAAGACAGAGTTGCCAGAGAATTGAAACAAACAAATAATACGCCTCCTCTAAAAAAAATATTACAAAATACTACTGTTTCCAAATGTTGCCAAAATCAATGTTGCTGAAATGCGAAATCTATAAAAATGAAAAAAAAAAAAAAAAAAATCCGCCAAATCTTTTAATTAAGTCATTAGTATATTGGAAACAGGGTTGCCGGAAAAATACTACGCTCCTTATTTGGACCGAAAAAATATTACTGTAGTATCAAAAATACTACGTCTGGCAACGCTGGAAAAAGAACGAAACAAAAATAGGTATGAACACGTAACCATGGTAACAACAGGAAAAGTTGATTTCCGTTGATAAAATAATTGATTTCATCTCTCTTTTAAAACAAATTTTATTCTCGAGATGAACCATTTTAGAATCGTTTGGCTTACAGCTCTCCTGATGATCGTAGAAACTTCGAAAAAACTTCATTTTGTGCAGAAAATTTCAAGCTTTCGAATGACATAAGACTTGAAAATGTGTATGAAATATTTCTTCCCTATTTTATCGAATTTCCGCTAAGAATTCGAATAGAAAAAGAACGAAATGGAATTTTCGAAAAATCGCTTCGAGGTGCAAAACTACATGCTACAAACTAATTTTGTGCCAAGTGGCATGAAAATCGACCGAACGGTTTTGGCGCTACGCGCGTAACAGACAGACCCACCTTCAGCTTTATTATTAGTAGAGCAGGCGCGGATACAGAGGGGGGTCATGACCCCCCCTTAACCGACTAAATGTAGCAAAAAATTGCATTTTTGGGACTTATATTACGAAAACATTTGCCAACCCCCCTTTTTTGCACAAAAGTTGCACTTTGACCCACCCCCCCCCCCCCTTTCCTAAAATGACCCCCTCCTTAACCAGAAGCTGGGTCCGCCCTTGTAGTAGAGATAGAGATAAGATGTGACATCATTTATAGACGGCCCTTAATAGAATTTTGCATTCATATCTTTCTGGTCAATTTTTTAAGTTATCTGCCTTTTAAAATAAATAAATAACAATAATAAAGTTACATAAAATGAATCCCCCCCCCCCACCACCACACAGAAAAACTAAAAAAATGAATTCTAGAGAAAAGGGATATATAAAAATATATTGTGAGATGAATACTACAACTTAAAATATTTATCCTTTAGGAACCGGGTGGTAAACATGTTGTACCATAAGTCTCGTCTAGTTTAGAGGACGGGGTTGAAATTTTCACTCGAATCCTTTGGAACCCGGGATTTTTTCAAGGTTTAATGTGTCTGGTACTACAGTTTATGCCTTTTCTTTTCAATGGAAAAGAAGTCTATGGTTAAACTGTCGTACTACCTGGGTTGAAAGAAAAATTTATATGAACAGCCCGGATCCAAAAGATTAATATATCAAGCACATTAGTTTTGCTAGGCACATTTGAGATGGGTGTTACCCTTCTGGGGTGGGGGAGAATTCAAATACATTTAGGAGTTACTGAAAAACAAAAATTCTGAAATTTTATCATATTAAAATTAGATTTCATCTCTGAAATGTGCAGTGGCATTACTATGAGAGGAAGCGTTTAAATCGGGTGATACCCCTCTATTGAGTGACACCAAAAATGCATTAAAGAGTTTCTGAAAAATATTAATGCTGAAATCTTTAAAAAAGAGAATAAATATAGTTATAAAGAAATTTTAAACTATATTTATTCTATCAAACACGATGACTGCAAAAAGAGGGGGGGAGGGCATTTGCCCTGAGTGACACCCCTCTTGTCCAAAATGCATATTTTAAGTCTTTCAGGGGTGATTGTGTTCCGGTATTTTACCGGTTTTCCGGTATTTTCATGATCGATTCTGATATTTTCATGTTCGAAAATACCGGGAATAAAATAATTTTAATTATGCTTCTATCTCCCACCTTCAGTATTTTTTTAATTTTTCGAATTTTTGGTGATTATACCGATAATTACTAATAATATTCATCGAATAAAAATGTTAAGATGCCATGAAGAGAAAAATAAAAGGTTAAGGTCATAATGTGTTGATTAGGAGTTTTTATAGGTACTGCCATCTTGATAAATTCTTTTCTGTATTTTCAGTAACAAATGCAACTTTCATTACTTTATAAATATTTTCGCACAACAAACAGTAATTCTGTTAGACTTTTACTTTATCCTTAAAATATTTTTTGGAGATAATTTGTACAACATTAGGGCAAAAATAACTGTATTAATCATTTACAATGTAATTAAATGCATGCACAATATTTTGACTAAAAACTATTTGAAACTATTCGAATATTTGAATTTGTCTTGTTTGATTGTATCTTGCTTGTTTATGAAAGGCAATTAATTATAATATTTGTATAATTATAAAATTAGGTGTGCTTAAATAATATGGGCCTTGGTTTAAAAAAGAAATGCCCCCCTCTCACACACATTTTCTCTTTAAAACTTTCTCGTAATTTTTCATGAACTCACAATCATCCATAGTCTTTTTCAAAAGTAGAAATACGGAAACCCCACTCTATTTTATTCTTTGTTTATTCTATCAAATTTTAAAAACACACTGAAGCACAAAAAATAGTTTTCTTGTTCTTCGTTTTAACATCAGACTGCTTTCGGATGGCGACAGAAGAGCAGAAGTCATATTTTTCTTTTTTTTATACATATGACTACTCGGCTGTTTATTTTTTCAGAGTCTTTTTGAACATTTGGAATTGTAAGGTATGTTAAATTTCTTTCGTTTTATGCTGGGAAAGATACAAAATACCTAGCAACTTTACAATGAATTTATTTTATAATAAAGACCTAGTTAAAAACTTAATCTAAGCCTCCAGTCTTATATTGTAAGATAAGTCAGTAAGGATGTGACTTAAATTCGTTCTCAGATTTGTGTGGGAGTGTTTTTAATAAAAGGAAATTGGTAAACATTCAAATTTTTATATATTTTTTTTACATGTTATGTCTAATTTAAAACCAATTCCTAAATTTTCTTTTCCTTCTATTATTTCACAATCATTCCCTGTTTTATATCTGATATTTTAGTTAATTTTATTAAAATCATGCTACGGTTCAAATAAGTCCTTGGACTGAAAACGTGTTTGGGAACACATTGTTCGGCGAGTTACTTGGATGAAATCTTGATGATACTAAAGTCAGCTACATATTTACAATGCTATTTGTGTGCAAATTTTCTTAGTTTTGGAGGTTGAACTCTCTAAATTCACCGCTTGATATGCCACTGATTGCATATACAAAATAAATACATTCGCTTCTGAAGGAAGTTTTTAATAGAACGTTTTTTTTTTTTTGGTTGGTGGTGGTGGTAGGAGGTGACAACCTGGCCATCTACGTCATTCTCTAAATTAATATCTTCAGTTGCCTCTGGTGCTGTTCATTATACAAAATTCGCTGTTTTTTCACTATTTTGTTTAAGAATAAAAAAAATAGGTCCCGAGTTCTAGTAATGCCAAAAAATACTATATGGTATCCTTAGAGTGTGAAAATTTTTATTCATGTGGATGGATGGTTTCAATTACTTCTAGTACCGTTCATCATACAGAATTCTGTAATTTTATCGATTATGCAACTTTTAATTTTTCAATCGTCAATTATCCTCAATTCCAACAGTACAGAAAAGTTCCCATATAGTATCCTTAGAGTGCGTGCAATCTTTCGAACTAAGGATTCCAATTTCTTATTTAAAATAAATATTGAAAAAATGGTAAAATTAGTGAATTTTGTATAATGAACGATCCCAGAGGTAACTGAAGTCATTGACCCATATAAGTAAAAATTTGCACACACGGCTAAGAAATCCAATTTCTCTTTTTTTAAAGATTAAATTAACAATTTTGTGTAATGTATGGTCCCTGCGGTTTTTTTAGAATTCAGTGAGTTTAATTGTTGCGATGTTTCATACTATTTTCTTTGAACGATCATATATTAACATTCTGTAATTGAAAATGACCCTGAAAATCTAGGGTCCTGGAAATAGCTTTCACCTCCCCCCCCCCCCGGCTACTGCGCCCCTGTTAAGTTCGCAACATTAACTATATTTTATATACAGAACATGAGAAAAGGACCGACAAACTTAAGTTTTTTTATTTCATTTTATTTATAAAAACAGGTGAGGTAACAACACATCATTAAAAAACAACAAGCATGACATTCAATATGAGATCAATCAGGCTTTCCCATTTTGTGAATGATTAGGACTCTTGTTTTTTGCCATCCGAGATTCAATCATCCATATAACTGAAAATGCTGTCGCTAGGATTCCTAGACAATGGAACATCCAGTTGTAGGAGCCGATTATGTCTCTGAATAGTCCTGTAAAGCAAAAACAGTTGTATTAGTGGGAAACACTTCGTGTATCACATAAAATTCGTTAGAAGAAAAGTGCTGCTCAACGGTAACGCATTGGACTGAGAACCATAAGGTCTCGGCCTCTAATCCCCGTATTACCTGTGCCCGCTTAAAAAAAAAAAAAAGGATGTGGTAGGCTGACCAGAGCAGGTCTTAGGGACGAGAGTGGAGAAATCTGGCAGGCTCTTTTTAAAGAATGCTTATATTTCATTTGAGACTTGCATTTCAAGAAGAAAATCCGGTTTATAAAAAAAAATTGACTTATTTTTTTCCTAATAAATTATAAAAAATACTACTACAACTTCCTGAAACAAGTCAATACAGACTTTTTCTGGTCTTTTTATACGCAAAATCGTCAATAATTTTGAGAAACATTCTTTTGATTTCTTCACCTTTTCTTGACAATATTACAAGGTTATTTATATTTAATCTATCTTGCAAAGCTGTAGATCGCAGATGTATTTTTATGTTTTAAGATTGAAAGTTTATTTCTCCTGTCGTTACAGTTCTAAGAATTCTCAACAGATTCTCCCCGATGGAAGGTCGCTGTGTAATTCTAAAAATGTCTTTATTTGGCAAATTCGAACGTAATGCAATTTTCAAATGCGCGAATGTCCCTTATCTTTAGATGTATTTATGCACACCAGATTTTTATCATTCAGCAAATTCAGAATTCTGACGTTTGATTCGGACACCCTTCGCTATTACTATTCTGCCGTGCTAAGCCCAAAAGTGGTATCTGCAGACGACCGCAAACTGAGATATTGCTGTTTAAAGTTTTGCGCCTCCATGTATTTTGATTCAGGACATACTTTTTCAGAATTTTTTAAAAAATATCTCCCGTTCTCAAATGACCATAAAACATGATATTTAGGTAAAATACATGACAAAGAACCGCCTGGTGACAATAACTCAATTTTGTTAAAAAGTACAGATACCACTTTTGCGCTTAGCACGGCAGTATTCTAAACATACTCACCAATCGTACTTGGTCTCAGCAACGTGATAGCACCGTTCATGAAGCTAGTCAATCCTATGACTAGAGTCAAGTTTTTCATGCCCAGATATTCGGCCTGCAAAACGAAGAACAAACCCATACACGAACCAACTGCCAATCCGTGAAAGGCCGAGACAATCAGCAATCCTAACAAAGTATTTATCAGAGGATATAATTGGTTGATGATTCCTATAACGAACAAGCACACTATAATCATGGTTTTCCTCTGCATATAGTTTTTGTCCGTCACCCAGCCCAAGCCGGCTCGTCCGATTAAGTCCATGAGAGAGAACATGGACAAGATGTAAACTGCTTTTTCTTCGCTGATGCCTTTGTCTTGCGCGAAGTCCACGATCACCATGAAAAATAGGTGCGTAGCCATGAAGTAGATACCCATCGTGAACGATATCAGGTGGAACATGGGCTGCCTTAGAATGTCTACCACGGAATGTGAGAAGGCGCATTTGAACTTCCGCCGCTTGCTTTTCGCCCTCTGCATGGGCACGATGAACACTGGATTGTCTTTCAACAGCGGCTTTTGGACCTCAGAGTGATTCTCGCTGCCCTTGAGATTCTTGTCATCGTCGTTCATTTTGACGCCATTGAAGAGGAGGCTATCGCTGTTGCTGTAGACTGTTCCGGACGTTGCCGTAGTCTCTGCCGACTGCATCTCTTCGTCTGCTGGAGGTTTCTCGTCGGTGGCTTGCCGCCTGATCCTGACTGGAGAACAGGTGATGGGGTCGATGGGGACCTTAAGCTCGTCTTCCGCATCCGAAGTCGACACTCCGGAGTCCCTGGCCTCTTCCTGGACCATCTCTTGTAGCTGGCGGTCTCGTCGCTTCTTCAGCCACGGAGGAGACCTCAGCATGGCCGAGGCGACCAGCGTGTTCATCACCATGCCGCCCAGGAGGAGGAAGCTGCCGCTGAGGCTGTAGTTGTCCACCAGCCACTCCACGACGATTGGGAAGATCAGGGAACTGACCGTGCCCCCGGAGAAGGCGATACCGATGGCTGTCGCCCGGTACTTGACGAAATACTGGTTGAGGTAGACCGGCACCAGAGTCACCACTATGCCGAAGCCGAAACCTGGAAGCGAAACCGAAAAGTCAGATTCTGGTTGAACTTTGACAACATGGCAAGAAATAAGTTGCCCACATCTGAGGGCTCTTATCCGTTCTATTGGTCAGAATGAGATGAAATTTGAACAACAAATAATTCATAGGGTGCGCTTGCGATTTATTAAGTAAATCATATCAGCTCACAAAGTCAGATAGATGGCACTTCGTTTAACGTGGTGTAAATATTAAGTTATCTTTAAAAAGAAAGAAAAAATGTTGTAATATAACCGTCGGACCCTCTCAAATTAGTTCTCTAATCGAAGAGCCATTCTATAACGCTGACCGTTAGTAAGTTTGTTACAATTTGAAGATCTGAAGTACTGAATGCTGTCCTGAAGGCGGGTTGAATTGGTGCGGGGACAATATCAATATCATGCAGTTTTGTGCTGATTTTTTAGATTATTTATTACTCAAAATATATCAGATGTATTAGTACACAATGACATTTATCAGGGGTTTTTTTTTTTTTTTTTTTTGTTTTTTTAATTCATACATGGCAAGCTCATTGATTGAATTATCTGTTGTTCAACTTTCATCTCATTCTGACCAATAGAACGGATTCTGAAACACTGAAACGGGCAATTTACTTCTTGCTGACCTTTTATGTTAATCAGTCAACAGTTCCCCGATACTCGTCATTGACGTGTGGCCATGACTTGAATTCAACTACTCAGGTTTTTCATAATTACATGGTTCCTCGAAGGAAGAAATCTTCTCGCGGTAAAATATGAATCTTATCACCATCTCTAGAGGGAAAGAAAAAAAAAAATTTTCCGCAAAAGATTCGACCGATTACGATCTGGTAGGTGTGTGTGCATAATAGATGGGGAGTCGATTTTTCACGAAAATATGCAGACTTAACAATGACCCCGAATCGAGTAACGAGCACGTAATTGGTCGATTCCGCGAACTCCCTTGAACCAAACTATGGATAATGGGAGTGGGTGCTTTCTCTGGTGCAAGTTATGCTTGGATGCGCTTTTGTTGCCAATGCACCGACTCATCACCTTGTAGTGGCATTGTTTTCTTTTATGTTCGAACAAGACATGACTGAAAAATTACAAGTTCCTTTTTAGATAAGGAGATAGAGACTTTCGTTTTCGTAGGCTGTGGACTTCAAATGCGTCTTATCTCTTTTGGTTGTACCAGTCAACAGAAATGCTCGAGCGAAAAAGTCGCAAGTACTCTTGTTGACTATATGAAATATATCACTTATAGAAAGAATGTTATGGGTTATTCCAAGCGTAAAATGCCTTTAGACATTTTGCAACAACGTTAATACTTATATGGTTTGGAAAGATTTTTTTTTTTTTTTTTGAAGCAGCATTTTAGGAAGATTTCCGAATTGAACATAGTAAAATTTGGAGAGAAATTGGGACTTTCGCATAAATTAAAAATGCGCATTGTTTGGAGTAAAGAACCGAACGGCGTTCCGGCCTCACTAAGACACCCTGGTCCTTTGCTCTCCACAGTTACTATATATTGCAGCTCTGATAAGTTGAACTACAACCTTAAGGTCACAGAAAAAGGTTGTAGCTGAGTTAAGATGGTTAACTTCGTCGTAGCTTTGCAGAAGTATTCCAACTCAAATCCGGGCCAATAGCACTTCCCTCTTTCACAGAAGTTTCAAAAACGAAGGCAAATATTTTCAAGGTAATGGCGCAACTTGTGCGAGCGGGCCCGTCATTTTATGGGGTTATGGGAGGGAGGTGTCAATTGCCCTCCCCCCCCCTAAAGGCTTTGAGAAATTAATGTATTACCATATAAGTGGGCGTGGTTTTGCTGGTTTCCGATGAAACTGCATTGTGTTTGCACCCTTTGCCAGGGTCGGACTGGGAACAAAATTCGGCTCGGGCATCCACGGAAAAGCGGCGCCTCTCCATATAATTTTAAAAAAATCGACATTTTTTACACTGTGCGGCGAAAAAAAAAGGAGAAATAAAAAAAAGCCTTCAAAATACTTCTGACACTATTCCGGCTGATTCTGATGTAAAATGACCCCATAAATTCGAATATGACCACTGTTTTCTCTACCAATTTTTGTAAAAAAGGCCCCTATGAATTTTTTCCCTTTTCCTAAGTTTTAGAGCTATTATTTTCATTTGAAAAGGAAATGAGCATTATATCAACTACTAAAATTATTTTAGAAGACAAGAGAGGCTCAAAGCAATAAATCATGAACACAGATAGCAAAAAGGAAGCACATTCCAAAATATTTCAAAAATCATCAAAAATGATTTTTTTAATTCTATGTTTTTTAAAGAAGCTTTTAAAAAAATTTTCGGTGGGAAATCAGAGTATAGAGCTCACTTCTTTCTGTGTCAAAAAAAAAAATGTTTGCGGTCTAAAAAAATTTACAAAAAAAAAAAAAAGATATTATAAAGCAATCTTGTGAAGGTCACACGTTGCATACGAGTCGCCTCGCTAGTCTTTAGGCAAAAAAACACTTCTGGCTGATTCTTATGCAAAATGACCCTTCGAATCTAAATATGGCCAAGGTTTCACTCCATCATGCACCATTTTTTTTTTTTTTTTTCAGAAAGCCACCTCCTCTCCCTCCGATTCATAGCCAGAAAAATTGAAAATTACAGGGGAGTGGTCTGTAAAGAGTAGTGCATGATGGGGAGAAATGGTGACCATATTTTGATTCCAGGGGTGATTTAACATAAGAATAAACCAGAATAGTTTATTTTTTACTGAAGACTTGGAATCCTACTCGTATGCAACGTACGACCCTCACAAGATTATTTTATTTTTTACAACGCAAAAATTTTTTCGGACACAAGACATCGACTTCAGAAAACAAAACGGAATAAAAAGATCTTTTTTGATAATTTTGGAATATTTTGGGGGGTATACACCCCCTAAGTTTTCATTTTTGCTATCAGTGATCATCATTTGGAGCTTTGAACCTGTCTTGCCTGCTAAATTAGCGGTTAATATATGCTCCTTTCCCCTCCAAATGAAAAATAAAGCTCTGAAACTAATGAAAAGTGAGGAAAAACGTGGAGAGCCTTTCTACAAAAATTGGTACATGTAGGGGGGGGGAGTGGTCATATTCTGATACAGGGTGTCATTTAACATCATAATCAGCCAGAATACTGTTAGAAGATTTTGATTTTTTTTTTTTGCTGCGCGTATGTTATTAATTAAATATACAACGAAAATTAAGGAGCGTAAGTAATAATTTAAATACTTCATCAGTTATTCTAAACTGAATTGTTATTTTTATTGATTGATCAATTAATTATTAAAAATAAATGACCAAATACTGATTTAAACAATAAGATTTTTCTTCAATCATCAGCATCAAAATCAAGCATTAAATGAGCTTCATTGAATTGACATCAGCCCGGTTTATTGTCTGTTCCAGACTGATGAGTGCATAATAAGGATGGTTCTGGATGGCATAACTGGGCTGCAGTTGAGCACAGTGATGACAAGGGAACCTCATTAGCCGCCCCAGTGAAACTATCATTTATAATCATTTTTACAACTGCTTCTTGCATGGTTTTCCATAATAATACTTTCTCTTCGGTTAAAAAAAAATTGAAACGCATATTTCTTCAGTTGAGAAATATTAATAATGTAGGGCTTCTCGGATTTTTTAAATAATATTTTAAGATAGCATTCCCATTTTAAATTTTGCTAAAAAAATACACTATTCACTTTTGATTCAGGTATAATAACAGTTGAGTCCGCTTATTAGAATATCGATTAAAAGAATATCCCGCTTTATATAATTTACATTTTCAAAGTACCAAACTGTTGTGATGTGCTATTTTGAAGCCGGATGATAGATTATCAATATATCGCTTATTAGAATATTTTTTCGGGGCAAAAAGGCTATTCCATTAAGTGGGCTTGACTATAGATCTTTTTATTTATTATTCTTTTTTAATCACTGCAAATTTTTTCCATTTTCTTTTTATTACAAAATGAGGTTGGCGTCTCGTCTCCTTTTGTGAAAAACTAGGAGGGGGTGGGGGATCGGCTCTGCCCTGGATCTAGGGAAGTGTGGCTGTGTAATTCCATTTGTTTAAACCTTTCCTCGAAATTCGACTCTAAGAAAAAGAAAATATATATTGTCGGCTCCGCTTAATCGGTTAGCGGATAAACGAATGTCCGGCTGAAACGAATAGAACCTAACGAAACCAAATATTTCCCTATACATGCAATGTTAAAGATTCCCCCAAATCGAAAAATATTGATCAGCTTTCACAAATATTTTTTCTCAGAAAACTTTTGAATAAATTAAAATTACATTTAATAAGAACAATTATTGGCGCAAAAGTATAAAATAATATATTTCGCTAACAACGAACTAGGAAAACTATGTTCACATTCCATAATACGTAACATTTTTTTGTCGTTGCCACTCCAAAAAAAGATAGCGAAGTCGACAATTAAATTACATAACAAAAAAAAAAATGTAAATATTGTGTACGATAATAAATTGAAATTTTAATGTAAAAAACGTCAGACGAGGAGGGGAAAATGGCGGGAAAATGGGAGTTAGAAAAGAGTTTCCAAAAGACCTTGAGCAAGCATTCCATCTCTTCCTTCTGGACCTTTTCAAAGAATATTTAAAAAAGTGCCAAAACAAAGATTTAATAACTCAAGTTGAAAATTATATTTCTCTAATTCTAATATGTAATAAAAACTTAATTATTTTACTATTTTGTTGTTGATTTTACTTAGCTTATTTTAAAAACTTTTAACCAATGACAAATGTCAACGTAGCTTGGAAAAGTAAAGAAATTTTCCTCACTTAATCAAATGAATGTCGGCCACATAAGGCTCAAAACCAAAAGGTTCACCGACAAAATAGCCCGGTCAAAATAGACATTCGAGTTCGGAAAAATTCGCATAGAGCAGAAAATTGGTACAGACCTTAAGAACATGATTATAAGTGAAATCTCAAAAGTCCTCATGAATCCCGGTGGAGCTAAAAATTTTATTCAAGGTCAAAGGTCAAAATTGAATTTTTTTTTCAAAAAATTGAAAAAAAAATCGTACGGTGCTAAAAATTGGTACAGACCTTAAATATATAATTATAAATGATATATAAAAAATTTAAATCGATCCCATTTGAACTAAGCATTTTATGGAAGGTCAAAGGTCAAAATAAACAAAAAAAATTAAAAACCAAAAAAATTCACAGAGAGCTAAAAATTGGCACAGACCTAAAATACATCATTATAAGCGAAATATCAAAAATCCTTATTGGTCCCACTTAATCTATACATTTTATGCAAGGTCAAAGGTCCAAAAATTCTTTCTTTTGTTTGCACAAACGTTAAGTGCTATCATAAAAAAGTGCATATAAAGTTTGTTTGTAATACAAAACGTTCGAAAGAAGTATTTATATCAAGTTCAACTCTGTCGGGTCCAGATTATGTGAAATTAGCAACATCAATATTACATCCCCTCGCCCCCCCCCCCTTAATGGATAAGATGCCTCTGTAAAGCAAGTGCAAAATATTTTTTTAAAAGTATACTATACATTATTTCCCGTCTTTTTGGAACATATTTTTCATTCAAAATAACTTTAAATGCATGCACATTATTTATTTAGGATAAATAATGAGAAAATATTCTCACTTATTTCAGTAAAAGAAACACGTCTTTGAAGATGTTAATATAACTTTTCCTCTCGGGCAAACATCACCAATTAGTTGACAGGAAGATTTTGGAATCCGTGCAGCCATTTAAAGATGATTCTTGCACTCATTTAAAAGTCTCTTATATGCTTCACATGACCAAAAAGACAAAAATAAAAAAAAAGGACTTTTGTGGTATTTTTAAACCAAAATATCGCTATTTAAAGTAGGAGTCCTATATGAGGTGCAGAATGACGACAGAATGAATGACACAAATATTATCAAAAATATTTCTATTTATCTTTTAAACATGTGTTTTGATGATACTTCAAACTCTTGATCATCATACAGTTTACTTTTTTTTTTTTAAATTTGTTTTAAATTTCCTTTCAGCTCTTGAATAGTAATATGATCTTTTATTTCTTCTTCCTCTTCTTGATCTTTAACTTCTAAAGATGGCTCGAATGAAAAAATGGGATCACTTACATTTTCTTCACCAATATCATCGTCATCAGCATCGATTGCATTTGATTCCACATTGGAGCACGACTGGCCTAGGCAATTACTGCAAATTTTTGAGCAAAACAATCCGACTTTTCTGCAGCCACAATTATGACTGCATCCCTTCTTGCAATTGCAAAAAATAGTATGGAGAAGTTTTTCTGGAGCGGGTGTCAGTAGAGTCTGAATTGGCTCCAAAACGTTATCTTTCAGGACCCATCCCCAGTTTTCAGGGTCTAGCTTGTTGCCTAGCCATATTTGTACTTGGTAGTACACACGATATAAATGTTGATATGCAGCAGCAGATGTTGGAGGAAAACAGGATAATTGAACAGGTTTATTGTTACGTGTATTTTTCACGAAACAAGAATACCTGTACTTGTCAAGGGAATCGACTTTTTTTGGAGCTCCATACATAGCAAGAATAGAGC
>JAXGGA010011198.1:0-43404 GCA_038373865.1 Uloborus plumipes
TTTTCATAGGCAAACGTCACGCTGACGTCACGATGTTTTTATCAAGAAACGTTCTAATGTAATTCATTTCCAGTCGCGATTGTAATTTGCGATTGCCTGTTTCACTTGAATCCCTGCCTTAATGGATTTTAAAAATTTTAATGCACGTTACTTATATTGTTGTGTTATTTTTTAATACTTTTAGCAAATTTCAAATGGCAATAAGTTAGGCACGTTGTTCAATCTTTAAAATTCATAATAATTTAGAATGATATTTAGTTGTATGGAAGTTATTAGTTGTTTAATTAGTTACATCTAAATTTTAAAACGAATAAGAATAAAATTTTATAAATGTAACTATTCTAATCAATATTTTAAAAGTAGTTTAGAATATTTTGTGTTTCAAAGTGTTTTTCTCTCACTGAATAGAGCAAAATTAAGCATTTAAAAATAAATCCAAACGTTAATTGTATTTTATTTCCACGAAATTTTTCATGGTAAGTTTTCTACACAATTTTGTTTGTCTCTTCTATTCTAGGAACAGTCTGTAACATTTACATTATTGTTTATTTATGGTTAACAATTCAAGTATTAATTAGAAATTTTATTTTTTATATTTGGATTTTGTTTATTTTTTTTTCAAACTGTTAGTTGTTAAATTATTATATTCTTTAGGTAAAGTTCAAATGATATAATGGAGATGAAAAAAGTAGTTTAGAATATTTTGAACTCTAAAATAGTTTTTATCTACGGAACAGATCAACATTAAAGGAAAATATTTTTCAAAAGTAAATTTTTAAAATCTTAATTAAATTTCTCCTTGTTAGTTATCATATAATTCTGTTTTCTTTTTTTATTCTTAGAATAATTTAGAACAAATTCATTATTATTTTAGCTAACTTATGACTTAAAATACTTATATAATAATAATTATTTGTTCTATTTTGTAATTATGTTTACTTTTATGTTAAATTGCGTGCTTAAGCATTAAAAGTAAGGCTCTTCACCGTCACAGAGACTGATATAAAGCGAGTTGAAACTCTGCTACCAAAAAAACTGAAGTCAATTCCAAATATCATGAAGCTTCATCAGTTGGTTTGGAATGAAAATAACAAATCAGTGTTAGGTTTACGCATGCTAACTTGCGTTTCTTGCGAAACCGATCTTTCTTGTACTCATTATTCTTTGAGTTCGCCTACAGTTAATATTTTATAGACTAAATAAAAGTAAATGTAAAACAGACAAATGAAAAAATAAAGAAACTTGTAACTCTTTGCAGTAAAAAAAGTTGGTATTGTAAAAGTTTAAAATTCCAACGAAAAATACTACTATTTCTTTAAAATATTAGATTTAATCTGTTTTGTTTGTAAATAATGTAAAAAAAATATATGGAGCAATATTCTAAATGGTGTATTTTGTTTTCTATGTCATTATTTATCAATTGAATAACGTTTTAAAATATTTCTTGAGTTAGGGAAGTGTTTAAGCCGGGAGATGGTAATTACACTTTTTACATTAAACTTAAACCTGTCATTAAAATTTCATTTTTAATTTTTTTTTCGTTGCTGAGCATTGATTTGTGATCTTAAATGAGTTGTCTTTAAACAAATATTAACAATTATTAATTAATTACAAGTTGAATTTTTCCTACTTGGCATTGGCAAAAGTTAACGTGTTGAGAAAATCACCCATAAGCAAACGTTTTACATAAAAAGTTTCGTTGAAAAGTCAAGAAAATCTTATCAAATAAGTAATTTGGAATTGGTATTTTATAAATTTTAAAAATACTAAAAAATTGTTTATAAATATATCAAATTAATACAAAAACAAAAACTATTTTACTCAATTATGTTTATTTAGTCAACAATGGATTCAACAAATAACAAAATATTTATTTCAAACTAACAATCAAAATTTCGGTAAATTCCACAAAAACTATTTCACATAGACTGCGACGTTAAGGATGCATACAAATTTATTGTAAAAATACCTGTCGAAGCATATAAGATAAAAAACATAATATTATGAAAAGCATTGCTCAAATAACTGAACAGCTTAATTTGGAAACTTTTCCAAAAATAAATAAAATTTTCACTCATAAGTCAACTTCAGACTAAATAACTTTCATGGTGTACATTTTATGAACAGAAACAATTTAACTTTAACAAATGAAATTTATAAAAGAGTTGGTAATACCTAGAGCTGTCAACTTTTCAAATCTGAATTTGTTTTGCAAGGGGGTGGGTGTAAAATAGCATATGTAATAGCAAATACAACAATCACAATGAATAATTTACATTTAAGCTTGCAATAGGGCATGTAACAAATTTTGAAATATTTTAATTTTCTGTTTTTTTTATAAATTTATGATAAATTAATTTTGTTAATTTTAAACGAAAATTTGTAACCTTAAGGACATTAGTATTATATGAATGGTTATAACATGCGGGTTTTATCTAAAATGGTTGAAATATTTTTTGTAATTATAAAGAAAAAAGGAAATCTTATGCTTTGGACACTTATTCGGAGCAACGTAGTTCCAGACTGTAGTTCGTAGAAACTACGATTTATTCGTAGCAGTTGGCAACTCTGGATAGGCAACTCTTAATACCACACACGCTTCGTAATTGAATAATAAAATAGTTCCAATTCTACAATACACATTACAAGTGCCGAGATACAAAATAAAACTCAAGTTGCAAATTAGGGTATACAGTACAAATTTAATTTATTCAGTAACATTTGTAGAAAATAAATTATTTTCAGAAGTCAAAATACATTTCAGTGATTAAATTAAACGCTAGCATGTAGAATCCATAAAACTACAATATTTCGAACATCGGTTTAGTTAAATTATGGTAACGAAAAAAAAAATCAGTTTAAAGTTTCTTTGAAAAAATATAAACAAATTTTTAGGCAAATAGGTGGTAAATTCATATGTTCCTGATTATTTTAGAATTATTCAAGGATTTTTTTTATAGAAGGCTGCTGAAGTGCGAACTATTACTGTTTCAGCTTTCAAGCTCTGAAGGTAAAAAACAATTATAAAAATGCTTTTTAATTTTTAAGACTTTCTATTTGCTTGATTCGCACTAAAAGGTATAAAATAAAATATATAATTTATTGATGATTACTGTCAAAAATTTCTGCTGATCTAATTATATCTTTATATGTTGATTAATTCTAAAGCAGCAAATGAAATTGAAAATTGGAGAGATGAAATAGGCGGTACATTTAAAGCTATTTATAGTAAGCTGTATCCCGCTTATTTTGTCTGTCATCCGAATGTTTCATCTGAATTAGGTGTATTCGTTTAAATATTTGTTTAGCATCATACATATGAAATATCACAAAGAAACTATTATCTCGAAACTATTGCTAATCAAATACTGGTTTATAAAAGCCAGTATTTGATCAAGCTGATCAAATACTGGCTTTCAACTAAATCAGTTATTAAATCATATTTTTTGATAAGCTGATTGATTAAATCAACTTATCAAAAATATTTAAAAACGCATTGGATGCATTAAAACACAATACTTTGAATAATATGACTCAAATAATTGAACACTTGTATTTAGAAACATTTCTGACAATTTGTTTATCATTCAGTTGTATGATTTCATTCAAGAAATCTCCATACCAATAGATAAATCAAATTTTTCACTTTGTTAACAAATGTTCTTCTTGCAACAAAACAATAACTTTTATAAAATAGAATCAGCTCTGTTAAAAAGAAACAAACTCAAAGTAATTCCACAGAATGCATTTTACGCAATTAGAATCATTCAAAAACCAGAAAGCACAACTTTTGAAGCATTTATTTAGTTAATTTATGTATTTTATACCAATGTCTTGAACTTGCAAATGTTCCTTTTGGAGTACACTGATAAAGCACGAGGTACTATTGTTTTGTATCAAACTTAAAAGTTTAGGAAACAAAAAAATCAAGTGCACAGCCGAAAGAAACGCAACGTAGGAATAAATTACATTTTGTTTTTATTAAAGTTGTCTTAGAACCTTTTCGAACAGCTTCAATTAGCATCGAGTTTTATTACCAAAGAGGCTTTCATTTTACTTTTGGCAGAGTGAACTATTAATGAACAAGCGATGAATCGTTCCTAAAAACAATTTATAGTTATCTCAAATGTTTTAAAAACTCAATTCTACGGAATACTAAGGGCGGAATTCAAGTGAACCACCATTGCAATCGCTTCGACGCGATCGCAATAGACCAAAATTGCAATCGCTACTGGAAGTCAAATTACGATAGAATAGCATCTCGTAGCGATTGTAACGTTTCACTTGAATACAAATTTGGGAATTTGCGATTGCATTGGTGAGTTGCGATCGTCCGTGTTTCATTTGAATCCCGGCCTAAATTAAAAGTTACCTACAAGTTCCTACAATTTCACGCATATTAAAACGAACTTTACTAGTCAGAAAGCATTTGAAGGGCCAGGGGAGAAAAAAGATGAAAGTCACTTTTTCGTCAATTTCGAGATATTAGCGCTATCTAGGGGCTGTGAAGGACTAGTATCATCTGGTAGAACAACAAGGGAGAAAAAAAGATGAGAAGCGACCGAAATGTGCATGAAAACTCTATCAACTTACAAAGGGAGTTACGAGAAATCAAACTTTATTCTTCGTTTTTCTCGAAATCGCGTTTTGGTCACTCATCTTTTTCCCCCCTGATGGCCCTTCATTTTAAATTCAAATTGTTTTCTAGATGATATGGTTAACACGGAAAAGGAAAGAATCCTGACTAGAAAAATTTTGCTAGTCGCAAAAGCATAAAGGAAAATTGAAAATTTTTATACTAAAATCAATTACAAATATTTTAATTGGTAACAAATAGAAACTAGCAACAGATACAACATTTTAAATCATTGAGTTTTCTTTCCTGGTCGGCCAAAAATGACATCGATTTTCAGTCGCCTAAATAAATTCTTAGAATCATTTGCTAAAAAATGTTATAGTTCGAGTTCTATATAACATGGAAGTTTCAAACACATTCTATCAGACGCAAAATCAAAAATCGCGAAAAACGTCTAAAAAGTTTTAAATCTATATATATAAAAATGAATGTTGGTAAATGTGTATATGTGTGTGTGTGTTCCCTAAGATCTCAGAAACTACCCGAGAGATTTGACTGAAATTTTCACCGTTTGTTCCTTTCGGTACTGGGAAGGTTTAGAGACCAGTTTCAACAAAATCCGATGAGTAGTTATTTTTTTATCTCAATTTTAGACCTGATTCTGTCTCTGTAATTTCAATTTAAAACGCCATTTTCGAAGGCTTTCATCAATCCAATCGAGTATTTAGTGTATCAACTCAACTCTCTGGCAGACAGTTGGAATTGCTTGCTACCGCAAATTTGGCGATCTTTTAAATCGCGCCAAGAGCCCTCAATAATGGAAGTTTTCCCAATAACTATCTCAAGTATAAAATAAAAAAGGTATTTGATTAACAGATTAATCTTTTTTTTAAAGCAAATGAGATTCAGTTTCATATTTCGGAACTCCTTTAGATTTGTAGAGGCTTAGATGTCATGCATTATTTTCCAGGCGAACACTATTTTGTTCTTTATCTATTGCTGTTTTCAATCAAAGTATGCTACTATATTTTCTCGACAAACATCCAATCAATAGTTCGTTTTCATGTCCATACTATTTGCTATGATATACTGCAAACTGCAATATTGGAAATTATTTTAACGCCTTACGGAATGATGTACATTTAGCGCCAAATATAATATTCAAATTGATTTCAGATTGCCAAAAAAGTAATCAGCTTCATAGAGAATACCTCAACATTTGGCGACAATTTCTCTTTCACAAAAGTGAGATTACGTAAGTTTATTTATGGAAGGGATAGGGGTTCAGATTTACCCCAGGTATCCCAAATTAGCTACCAAATTGGCGACTTTTTAAATAGCGTCAAGAACCTTCAATAATTGAAATTTTCCAAGGCACGTTGCTACGCAACTATTTTTGTTTTCGAGAGTAGAAAAAATTATTTGCGTATGATAAATACCCGATTAAATATGTTTCCTCCTCAGAGAAACATATTGCATGACAGTACTCAAATGCTACCATATTTTTTAAGGTGTTTGCTTTTTCATGTCTCTGTAAGCAACAAAATTGTTCCTTTGTTCTCTTTTGACTTATTTTTATAACATACTTTTAAAAAACTACAGTTGAATTATAACTAAAATTGAGTATTCTTTCTGCGATATCAATTCATTACCAAATGACCTTTTACTTTTATACCACGGGCAAAGCCGTGCGGGTACCGCTAGTATCTTCTAAAATTGATGTCTCTCGATTAACTCTAATTTCAAGCAGAAAGAAGTTTTTAAAATCTGTGTATCCGTTTAGGGGCGCTCGAGTGCCACAGATGGATACTCTGATTGACAGATGTGCGTCAAACTTATAACGCCTTTCCTTGTTGCGTCGGGGGGTTTACAACTGAGGAATAATTTGCAGTGTATTATACTCGGTTACTTTAAAATAAGTATCAATTTTAGAAATTTTGCATCGTCTCCATGGAAACCGCACGAAAGACAACAGTTTCACTCTTTTTTATACACTGCTGTTGAGGCATTTCACTTTATGTTTATCGAATTAGGCTTACGTTTTTATTTATGTCCTCGCGTCTCAGTTATTTCTATGCGTTTTCTAACAAATCTAGTGCTAAATATTTTGTTTTAGCAAGACCTACCATCATAAGTATCCGTTACATAAATAGTTCAAAAAAAAATATTAACGTTGATTGGATAATAGTTTACGCACAAAACAATTTCAATCGTTAGCATTTAACCATTGTTACTAAAGCTAAGTGGGAGAAAAGTCCATAGCGCCGTAACTATGATAACTATCAAAAGAAATTTCACTTCTGGCCGCCTCCTCTGGTTACACAGGGTATAGTGTATGTTGCTGTATGGTAAAAGAAATCTCAATTTTTGAACGTTTAATTACTGAGTTTTAAAATAATCAAATGAACGACTTTGAATGTTCTAGAACAATGCTAACTGATTTGACTTTTTAATAGTGGTAACTGATTAGAAAAATATTTAAATTTTTTTGCATGAACTTAGTTTCTCACTCTCCAGATAAATTCTTTCGAGGTTATTTTCAAATTTTTATTTTATAACGTTGTATGTTAAAATCCTAAAAAATACCAATGCAATCAGTCTGATATAGCTTTTGATTACATCAATTTGAAACGCATGAAGTATCCTCCCTTTACATCATTAGTTTTCTAGTAGGTTAGTTTTAGTAAGGCATGAATTATAAAGTTATGGGTTAGAGATCTGCGAGGATACTTGATGCATTTTAGGAAAACCGATATCGGAGCAATTTTTTCACGCTACTCAACCACAGAACAATTCTGATGCGCCAAACAGTGCGGCATAATGGTCAAAAATCCACCAAACTCGCTCATTTTAAGATAGCATCTATTTGGGCTCAAAATGCGGCAAAATTTTTTGTACTTCTGCTACAATTTTGAATTTTTTAACCCCTTAAATTCAGCAGAGCTCGGAATGGACCCGAGTCGCTATTTCGAAACCGAAAAAGTGTGACCGTATTTTTTTCCCGGATATGTGAATCAATGCAGAGTGAAAATCGAGGAATCGGATGATAAAACAACTTTTGGCTGTTGCAAGGCCAATATAAATACTTTTTTTTCTATATGTACTCTTTTTTTCTAGTCATAAAAACATTTTCACTGGAAAATAGGGTTTCACGGTTAATATACATCTCCTGAGCAAAGAAAAAATATAGTTAACCTAAAACTTATCAGTCAGTTTTCCAAACGTGGCGAAACTACTTAAAATCAAAGAGGAAAATGCAGTATGTTACTTTTTTTTTTTGATCGCCATCAAGGTGAAAGTGTCTGTACTAAGATAACCACGTTTAGGATAGCTATTTCACTTCGATTTTTAACCCCCAACGTAACGGAAGGGAGCTAAAAGTTCGACGTCTCTGTATCTGTGGTACTCTAGCGTCTAAACGGATTGATCTATTTAGAAAAAAAAAAAAAAAAATACGGAGAACTGGTCGAGTGTTCTTAGCTAGGTCGCATCTTCGGATGACATTAATTAACGAAGATATTGATTTAAACCTTTAAAAGGTTTTCCACGATTTTTGAAGTGAAAACATCTCCATATATTATTTCTCTAAGCCGAATCCTATACCCGGTCGAAACTCGCTCATTTCTTTATCGAATTGCAAGAAAATTTATGATTTTGAAGCTTATCCCGCGGGCTATTGACGAAAATTAGACCCACCCTCTAAAAAGTGTCGGTTCGTTTTTTATTCGAATTTCAATTTTTGGTCACAAAATTGACTATCTAGCGAAATAATTGTCGTATCGTCTCCATTTTGATTTCATTCGAAAGATTAAAAAAAATGCGTTCTTTAGACCGTTTCTCCGCTAGCGCCGCGTAACGAGAATCTCGAAAATACACGTTTAAGCGACTTATAAGCGATTGAAGTTTGAAAAAGTTAAATTTTTTGCTCAACTGTCAAAATCGTTACATTGTTGCTCAAATAAATTTTAAATGCGACATTTCAAGATAAGGCTTAGCTCGGTAAACCTTAATTGTAACTTTTATTGTTTCAAAATACTATGGTAGTTTTGCGATAACGTTAGTATTTAGTTTAGTAGTAGCCTTGGGTATTTGATTTTAATATAGGGTATCACTTTTGTAGTAGTTGTAAAAGTGAACGTGTCTTTGATCTCTTTGAAAAGTTGTCAGAACGACGGCAGTAGATGGCGATGTTTTGCAATGAAGCCAATAAAAGTTGTCGTATTAAATTTTAAGTTTTTTTTTTCTTTTCTTTTTTTTTTTTTTTTTGCGGAATTCCGCACGGGTCACCTAGTGTTTGAAAATTTAAAACAATAGTACCGCCAAGAGATGACGGGTCGACTGGAAGCGGAAACGGACCAGTTCTTTTTGAAATAGGTTGGATCTGCGAGAACGCGTAAGCAGTGAAGTCGCGCGTTCTCGATAATCCAACCTATTTTCAAATGAAATGGTCCCTTTCCGCTTACAGTCGACCCGCCATCTCTTCGCGGTTTAACTTTGTCAAAAGATAGAGGGGGAAAAATTGCGTCTGATAGAATGTGTTTTGAACTTCTATGTTATATAGAACTCGAATTGTAACGTTTTTTTTAGCAAATGCAGCAAAGCCTTTATTTAGGTAATGAGAAACCGATGTCATTGTTGGCTGGCAAGGAATGAAAACTCAGTGATTTAAAATGTTTATCTCTAGGCAATTTTTTGTCAACATTAAAAATACTTGTAATTGATTTTGGTGTAAGAAATTTCAATTTCCCCTCTTTATTCTACTTTTGCGACTAGCAAATTCCACTATACTACACAGCAAGGTTTCTTGACACTGCGTCGTGAAGCAATTTCCAAGCTCTTAAGTTCTTGGATGAGCTTGAAATCCAGACAATTTTAGGTAAGGTAAATCGATCATATAGAATTTTGCTAAATAAGTGCAAAGTGAACATTTTTCTAAGTTTTGATTAAGGATAAAATACACTACTTCATTTCAAAAATTGTGTACTTAGTGTTTCAGCACATGACTATACTACGTTGCAAGGTTACTTGACACTAGCGTCGTGACATCAGGCTATGAAAAACGAGCTAGATAAAACGTCACAGCCTACTTTGCGAATTAGAGGAGATAGCTAACTGCTTGTGAGCTCTTATTAGCTCCGCGCGTCGTGACGCCAGTGTCAATTTAAGTTGATGTCTAGTATAGTGAAGATTATCTTTTCTTTTCTGCGTCCTTTCGAGAACAAATATTTTGAATTTGAAATGCTTTCTGGCAGTGAAGTTCATTTTAACACATGTTTCGCATTTAATGTCGGGGGCATTTTAACAAGTACTGAGATTAAATTAAAAGCTTAAAGTCTGGCATTTCAAAGTTTCCGCTTTTCACAGTTGAATAATTTAAACCTGAACTTAATTGTTTGTTTAATACCCCTGTATATGTGACAAAAATAAAACTAAGATTCCAGCATAACCTATTAGTTATTGAAAGTAAGATGCAAGCAAAGAGCTTTCTGTACCAGTGCTTTTTAATTAAAGATAATCCAACTTAAGTTACGGAAACTAAAGAAATAAAATATCCAACTAAACACCGTACTTTCAGTAGGCTTTTAACCATTTTTGCAATTTTGTGCTTCTTCAATTTTCTCACCTTTCTTTATCCTTTAACTTTAGAGAAAGTTAAATGCATGAGAAACGCTGGACAAAGTTTCAAAGTTCTAAATTTTAAAAATCACCGTCCGAATCGAATTTTTGCTGCGAAAATGGTTTTCGAAATCTGTCGCCATGACAGCACGCCGAATCACCGGCTTCCGTCACCGTTCTAGAATGCTGGATGTCGTCTGCGTTCACAGACGTCCGATTTTTTTTGGTAGCGACTTCATTGCTCTCACCAGGTGCGCGCTCTTTATAATTTGTGGGGGAATACCGTCACGTGACTTTCGGACGCAGCTAGTGCGAATGCTCGAAATTTTTCCCGTCTGTTCGTCACGTCCGAAAAACTACTTTGTTCTGACGGAACAGTAGTAATGAGAACAGCCAGTTAGACGTACTATTATTTTGATTGTAAATATTTCCCCTGCAAAAGTGAGACTTCAAAAATTCAGTTAATGTATTATTTAGCTTAATTATTCGATTTACATGCGTTGTGCTTTTATAGACGTGCAGTACAAGACGTTGGTATTTAGAAGACCTTTAAACGATTAACTGCGACTTCGTTTGAGCAGTTCTTGAAGTTATTACTTTTGACAATTTGAGCGACTTTACCCTCTAACGGGTACATGCCGTTTTTGGCCAAAGGTTACATTTTTTACACTATCATTTGAGAAATAAAGCTCATTCATGACCAAAAAAATTCAAAAATTTTTGTTGGGGCTACTGTTTTTAAGAGGGGTGGTAATGTACTGCCGGCCCCGCTGAATCGGGTAAATGATAAACGAAGACTATTTATACAAATATATAACCAAATATATCCCCATGCCATAGACGCAATGTTAAAGATCCCCCGCTTAATCGAATAATATTTCTTGGAACCGACAGTATTCGTTTAAGCGGGGCCGACAGTATTAACTACCTCCCAATATAAGAAATGACATTTTACCGACTCATTCAGTATAGAAAAAATGTATAATACAAATGATTTCCCAAGTAAATGTGCATTTTGGTAAAACTATTCGTTATTAGTTATTTCAAAATTTAAAATATATAAATTACACATGAAATAAGTACAGAAAAAATAAATACAATGTAAATTCTAAAAACGTAGTTTTCCTGATAGAACAACATGAAATATGGAGCACTGCACAAGGGAACATTACATGTTATATATAAAACTTTTGTGCATTTTAAATTCTAGCGTGGTGATAAGATATTTACCACAGCCTTAAAAAGGGTAAACATGCAACTGAAGTTGTGCATACAACGTATGCCAGCATGACGAGTTAAATGACGTATTGAGTAATCATTTAAAATTTACCATTTCAGAGTGTCGTCCGAGTCCATCTTGATCTTGTGCAAGCACATTCATAGATTATTTCCGTTACAATATGTTTAGTGCTAAATATACATAAATGATAACCTAAATACAACTTTTTTTCATTTAAGTTCATGTAATCGTACATGCTTATTTTCTGCAAAAAAGAATGTTCGATTGTTCTTGGATATTTTAATGACTTAAGACATTTCATGAGTGAACACAAATTACATACACAGATAATTTTTACTTCATTCTGTAATTTAACAGTTTGCAATTTCTGTGCGAAACAGTTCTAAATTTAACAATAGTTTTGTTAAAATAAAGACAATAATAATAAAAAAATCCCGAAGTTCTATTATGGGCACATGTGAGCAAATTCCATATCCTCACCGTAATGTTAATATCGTATGATATAAGTGTTAAATATTTAAATTTTATTCGTATATTTAAATTTTTCATTACTACTTTTTTTGTTGCTAAATATGTACATAAAATTTAGTGTTGTGTAATAATTGCAGGAAATAAGACATTCTATGCAACACATTTTCCCTTAATTAAAAACTGAAGTTCAAAATCATTTTAAAGTATAATATCAGACTTTGTATGAAGTTAAAAGCAAAAAAAAAATGCTTAATGAAGTACTCTTTGTACTGTACAGGTTCAAATATTTTTTTCTAGTCTATCAGATTGATCAGAATAAGTAATGAAAGTTTAAAATTATAAACAGTGAGAACATTTTAATGAGTTAGGTAGTAATTAATGACACATAACTTAAAACAGTATAGGTTTCAAATCCTTCAATGTATTTTGTATATGCATCTGTGTTTCATAGTAAAGAGTTTTTCAATTAAATATGATGTGTGCCTTGCAGGGCCGTAGCCAGTTTTGTTTCGTGAGGGTTTTACCTAACACATTCCAAGTGAAATCTACATTGTCAGTAGAATTTGGTTTCATTCGTATATTCTATTGATAGTTTATTTAAATGGGTATGCCCAAAATTTAGCAAATTTTGAAAATCAGTAAGGTCTAAGCCCCCCTACGCCTTAGGGCCCTTAAGAAAACTGTTTTCGATCTCATGTACCATCTGTCGGCCTCTCAGCGAAGTACAAGGAGTGGTACTTAAAAGCTTCAGCATGATTCCAGCCATTTTGAATTCATAATAGTAAATTAACATAAGCGGGACCTATGAGTTCCGTCGGGGCATAAAGGGTTAAAGGAATTAGCATGAGAAAATGTTGCAAGAGCTTACATTTGTATTAAATGAAGAAAACAAATCTAATGGTTGCTACATTATCCCTGCTAAATATTCGATGTCTTTTTAGAAGCGCAATAGAACAGATGCGTGTACTCGTGTATACGCATTCGAATGTACGCACCTCTTAAATTAATAGTTTTTGGCACCTTCAAAATGTTAAATAAAAGCTTAGTCCTTTCAAATTAAACGAATTTGAATGTTTGTTAGCTTTACTCAAGTAGCACACTTCGTTTTTTTAAAGGTCGTAAAATGGTTATTAACGTTTTAACAACCGCTTAAAAATGTTAATAAAACGTTTAAAGGTTATTTGTGCTACCTGGGAGGTATTCAAAATCTGAAGCAAAACTAAAGAAAAGAGTTCGCAATAACTACAATAAAAATACTGCAGATAAAGCACTCACATTGTACAATTCTTCAATAATTTCATTTTTTAAATAAAATTGAGATAAAAAATAGGAAACTAAAAAATAATAAATGTATGATGGAAAGCATATTTTTTGAAAAATTATTGAAAAATTTCGGAGGGGGTTTGAACCCTAAAAACCCACCCCTTAAATACGGCCCTGGTGCCTTGCATTTTTTAATCTTGTTCATACGTGCCCCCAATAGGGTCCTTCAAGGAATTTTCGACGGCCGTGGAATATTTTTATTTCAAAAAATTGCATTGCACAAAGTACAGTCTATGTAATAATTGGGACATTTTTGCTCTGAGAAAGGAAAGTTTTTAAAAACCAAGAAAATGAAAGCATTGACATGATCCCCTTCCTACTACATCGCATGTTTCCGACACTAAACTTTTATCAAAATTAAGTAGAATTTGTGAATTTATGTGCAAATTTCAGCTCTACTTTGACACTCAGTAATAAACATTAAAACATTGTATTTTTTTAATCAGCAAATTTATTCCGAATTTAATGTTACTTCTGTTAAACGCATACATGTACATTTTTTGCCTGCGCTTTGATGTAATGTTTCATACATATGAGAAACATTAAGTTTACATTATCCTTATTTACAGATTCATTTGAATGTTTTACTTTTTATTCTACTTTTATTTAGTTTAATTTACTCTTTCGTGCAATGTTTAATTTGTTGTCTAAATCACCTCGAGAGATGAGGGTATCACCATGTTTCTCATTAGTATTAAAATTAATGGCATACATTAGTGTTTACCATAGAAGATGGGGTATATCTTAATGTCCCGCAAAATGAATGAAGTTGGTTTTTGATTTTTAGATGTCAGGATGGTTTCAAGAAAGGCCGTTTGTGTGCAGAACTATGCTCCCAGTCCATTTAGACTCACCAATCGTCGACTCCTCAAAACATTTGTCTTTGAAAGCTTTTTTGATTAACTTAAGCATTTCTGGAGCTACCCAAACGGTAGCAAAATTTTATGCCTCTACGCATTTAGTTTTTTTAATTCTGAATCAATCATCTCCATTTCTGCAGGGAAAATAAAACAGTTCTTTAAACAAGCATGGAATTAGGAAAATAAAATAGTCTGCTTCGTTTAGGATTTTGTATAAACTTATAGTTAACAATTTGATAAAAACTCGCCTGTACTTCCATTTTTTAGCTTCGCGGTGTTCCCACTTCGTAAAAAATAACTCAGCTTTTATAGAATGCGCTTTATATATTCGGGCGGTTTTTTTGCCTTGTTTTATACTAGATTTTAAAAAATGTTCCGCAATGTTAGTGCAATTCTTTCAGACTCACCTTGGAGTAACTGGAGTTTGGGAAAAGAGAAGAGACAGGAAAGGTAAAACTAAAAATTTGAACAGTTAGTAAAAATAAAATCAAATCCAACTTACCAGTTACTCCTCGGAAAAATTCAGCAAATGAAAGATTGCTTTTAATCTTGTAAAATTTCTATCAATTTTTCTCTCAAAGGTTGAATCCGCGTATGC
This sequence comes from Uloborus plumipes, assembly GCA_038373865.1. Classification (NCBI taxonomy): domain Eukaryota; kingdom Metazoa; phylum Arthropoda; class Arachnida; order Araneae; family Uloboridae; genus Uloborus; species Uloborus plumipes. Next base: position 14,685 of record JAXGGA010011198.1, read on the forward strand.
TAAAGAAATTTCCACTGGTGTAAAATTTATCTATCGCTTTACTTCATTAGTACTTTTCCCTGAAAAACTTCATACCGATCTTTAAATTGGCTGCAGGTTTGTATTTAAGAGTTTTAGCTCAAATTTTAGACAAAACAATGACACTGCTGTTTTTTTTTTTTCAAATTTATTTTTAGCTCATAAATACACAATATTTCAACTCAAAAAAATTTAATCAGCTGGTTAAACTAAACAAACCACTTTTGCTTATTTAAAAACTGCCTGTATTTCATAAGAGTAACTTTATTTGCTTCCAGAAAAGTGCACAAAATTTCTATTTCAAATAGTGTCTTGTACTAAACGCACATCCTAACTTTGGAAATCGTAAGTATAAGAAAGTTAACTACATTCATTTTGCGGATCATTAATCCTTGCTTGCATTCAAATCAGGGCCGTATTTAAGGCGTTGGTTTCAGAGTTCAAACCCCCTCCGAAATTTTTCAAAACTATTACAAATATGCTTTTCATAGTTTCTCATTGAAATTTTTTTTTGCAATTTTCTTATTTACTTTGACACTTCATTTGAAAAGTGAAATTATTGAATAATTGTACAAATTAAGTGTCTTTCTGCAGTATTTATTTTAATTGCAGTTATTGTAAACATAATTTACTACTACACCTTTCCCTTCGGATTTCTATTGCCACTAAAAAAAAACCTACCGAAATTCTTCAAATTTGTAAGTACCAAACTATATTTAACACATCTTATAAGTGTCGTAAAATAGAAATTTCAAAAGTGCTCTTACGAATGAGCTTACATGAGTAAACTCATCCAGATTTTCTTTTCCTTCATTGAAAAGATGAGTCATTTTTTACATTTTTAATGCTAATACCCTTTTAACATCTATTGTGACCAAAATAAACATAACTTAAAACAGAAAATTAAATTTTATTGACTTTACAGATTTCACGAGAAATATATTTGGTAAAACCCTCCCCGAAACTAAAGTCTGGTCACGGCCCTGGGTGAAATTATGCACAACTTTGAAGCAGGATTTTCAATTTAGACTATTTCATCACTTTTTTATGACAATGATTTGAGTTAATATAAATGTGCAGATAAATAGAATATTCTTATACTAGTCCTAAACAAGGAAAACAATAAGTACTTTATGCAGTAACGATTTCATGACTTGTAAATTATGAAATTTGTTGAAGTATGTTTCTCGTAGAATTTAATACTTTGCCAGGTGAAAAACAGTGTGACCGAATTCAAATTTAGAAATTTCATCAACAATCATGAACCAAGTTTAGCATTTAGGACTGATTAAAATAACCACAATGATAACTTTTGCTTGCTGTTAAAACTTTAAAAATATGCCTCAACGTTCAAAGCAACTTCACAACAATATTTAAGTTCACATAGTAAAAGTTTTATTATGCAACTATGAAAAGAAGCAAAAATGTAGAGCTCAAACATTGAAACACTGCCTGTTTTGAGATGTAGACATTCAATTTCAAATAGCCATTCAATTTGCTATAGCTTGACTACGGAGACACAGTGAAAGAACTGAAAGCGGAAACATAGTTCTTAACTTATAACAGGATCAGCGAGAAAGAGCAAGTAGTAATTTTTTTTTCTGCTTGTGCGACCTCGCTGCTCCTTCCTTTTACAAAACGAAATGATTCGTTTCCATTTCATGGTTACCCGCTGCCTATCCGTGGCCAAGTTAAATTTGAGCTTGATGATTTTTTTTTTTTTTGAGTTGATCGTGAGTGTTTTTAGCTGCGTAGCGTCTTCAGATGCCATTATTAACGAAAATATTAACTAAAACATTTTAAAACGATTTTCACGATTTTCGAAGTGAAAATACTTTAGAATCTGAAACAGTACCAAAAGAAAAAAAATTCTGCTTCTGATATAATGTGTTTGGAGCTTCCATGTCATATAGCTCTTACTTTTTTTTTTTTTTGTAAATGCGGCTAAGGTTTTATTTACTCGATTGGGAACCTACGTCATTGTTGGCCGACATAGAAAACAAACTCAATGATTTAAAATGTTTTCTGTTGCCAGTTTCTATTTGTTAACAATTAAAATACTTGTAATTGATTTTAGTATAAGATTTTTTTTTCCCTCTTTATTCTGCTTTTGCGACTAGCAAAATTTACTAGTAAGGATTATCCGTGTTTACCATGTTCTCTCCAAAACAGTTAAAAATATTTAAAATACTTTATGACCAGAGAAGTTCGTTTTAATATAAGATATGCAATGAGGTTCGGGGTTTTTTCAAATTTTTAATTTCATCTTAGTACTTGGTCAAAACTCTAAAACCACTAAAGTCACTTATTCTTTCATCGAAAATAGACATTGATTTGCGCGCTTTTTCAAATGAATTTGGAACAGGGCTGCATTTAAAGGGTGGGTTTCAGGGTTCAAACCCCCTCCGAAAATTTAATAATTTTCCAACAAATGCTCTTCATTATACATTTTTGCAGAGTAATTTATCATTACTTTATAGTTTTTTTTATCTCAATTTTATTTGAAAAATGAAATTATAATTATCGAAGAATTGTACTATGTCAATGCTTTTATCTGCAGTATTTATTTCTATTGTAGTTATTGCGAACTCTTTTCTTAAAAACTATATAGTGTTTCGCTTCAGATTTTGAATACCTGAAGCTAACAAAGTACTAAGCTCTTAATAGATTTTAAAGGTGCCAGAAAATATTAATTTAAGCAGTGTGTACATTCGAATGCGCATATCTGAGTACATGTATATATTCTATTGAGCTATTAAAAAGACATCGAACATTTAGCAGGGGTAATGTAGTGTACCCATTAGATTTGTTTTTTTCATTTAAAAGATATGTAAGCTCTTGCATTTGCTCATGCTAATGCACCTAAAGCAGCACCTACCCATTTAAATAAACTATTGTAATAAAATAAGTAAAATATACGAATGAAATCAAATTTTACTGATCATGTAGAATTCACTAGGAATGTGTCAGGTAAAACCTTCCCCGAAACAAAAGACTGGTAACGGCCTTGGTTTGGAGTTAATACTATTTCCTATAAACAGGAAAGTTCAACTTTGTGAAAATCTTCACAGTTGACTCTGCAAAGTTAGTCCCTTCTTGCTAGTTTCGGATTTTATAACTACTAACTAAATCATCAAAAACTAAATTCCGAATTAATATAAGCTATTTTACGTTTGCACTACATATGAATCGTACATTTGAGTTTCCTTTATGATTATCTTTTAAGTTAGCTTCACTCGAGGTGACTGAATGGAAGGCCGGCTCTTCTATTCAGTCAAAGGAGCTCCACTAAAATGTTAACTATATTTCAATAGATAAAAACAGGGCCGTAACCAGGCCTGAGTTTCGGGGAAGGTTTTACCAAACCTAGTTCTCGTGAAATCTATGAAGTTAATAAAATTTGATTTTATGTTCTAGATTCTGTTGATTTTTGTTACAATGGATGTTAAAAGGGTATTAACATAAAAAATGTAAAAAAAACTTCTTTACAACTAAAAAAAAAAAAAAAACCTGGATTGATGAGTTTACCAATTTTTGCGCATTCGAAGGAGCACTTTTGAAATTTATCTCACGACACTAAAAGATGCGTTAAATATAGAGTCTGGTACTTACAATTTAAAGAATTTTGGTATTTTTTTAGTGGTACTAAAAATTTGACGGGAAAAGTGTATTGTTAAGAAATTATGTTTGCAATAACTACAATGAAAATAAATACTGCAGGAAAAAACTTAATTTGTACAATTATTCAATAATAATTTCATTTTTTAAATGAAGTTTCAACGTCAATAAGAAAATTAAAATAAAATAGCAATAATAATTTTTTCAGTGAGAAACTAAGAAAAGTATTTTTGTAATAGTTTTGAAAAAAATCGGAGGTTGCCCTAAAAACGCGCCCCTTAAATACGGTACTGGATAAAAACGCAAACACGTTTAAATTGTCGCCTTGCAAGATTTGCACAACCATTATTTACTTCCAGCATAGTTGCTTTGATTTAAAAACTTTGTAATAAAAACAAAGCTCAAATTTTACAGAAGAAAATGTGCTTGGCCTTTAAGGACCTTGTTCCACATCAGCGTAAAACGCGACCGAAATTGAAGGCAGAAACCGAAAATCCGGGTACTTTCCATAGGAGTACTATGTAATCCATTTTACGTTTTCGCTTTATTTTTCTGCTTTACGCTCATGTGGAGCAGGGTCCTAAGAGTTATTTTTGTTTCGCGTATTATTATTATTTTTAATTAGATACAGATATGCACAATGCTTACATGGGAAATAGGCCCGCATTGTGCTACCTTGATAGTAAATTATTTTGCCATTTGCCTTTCAAACACTGAGTATTTGAATTATAGATGTTTATCTTGTATTAACAATAAGTACGCATGTACTCAGATTGAATGAAAAATTTAAAAACCCGGCCATGATTGCCATCCTCATTAAAATGAACGTCGCTGGTCAGAAAGCATTTTAAATTTAAATATATTATAATTGTTTTCGAGAGGATTATGGTACACGCGGAAAAGGAGAGAATCCTTACTAGCAATCCATCTGTTTAGGCGTAGAGTGCCACAGACATACGTCAAACTTATAACCCCCTTCTTACGTCGGGGCTAAAAACTGATTTATCAAAGAAAATTAACTGAAATAATGAGTTTACTCTGAAATTATCACAACTAGATACATTTTAGTCACTTTTACAAAAATGTCGTAGTTTCTTCATGTGATCAAGTTTATATGCAGCTACCAAACATTTAACCTATATAGAGCCAGCAAAAAAAAAAAAACGCCTTAAGGCAACTACTTAACTTTCCTACTTTTAAGATTTCAGTTTCTATTAAATTTAAGCGGAACGTTTTCTTAAATATTACCTTTAAGTGTTAGACTAAACGATTGGGACAGCCAGGGGACTGTGTTTCTAGGACTTACATAATTTCTCGAGAAAAAAAAAAAATCTACAACTACAATTGGGCGACAAAGTATTAATGCTTTATTGAATTAAGAGGGGTATTTACTTTATTACACTTTATTATTTTCAAAATACTGTCTGGACAGCCAATTACGAGTTTACAGAGAAACGCCCATATAACATATGTATTTTTCAACCTAAGTGTCCGCTTTGTTACGTTTAACTTTAAATGTATAGGCGTCTGAAGATAAACGCAATGTGTAATTTACTTCAATAAATAATTTGTAAATCATAATTCAAAACCACTAGTATTTATTAACCACTATTAGTATTTAAATCTTGCCGCGAAGTTGTTCTAGTATTTGTAAAAATATTTTTTTTTGGATATATCAACTATCAAAGTTTTCAGCACTGATGTGACCTGCAGGTAGACTTATACAACTAAACATTTAAAAACAGATTTCTTTTAGGGTGATTTACCCGGAACGAAGTCATACACTGAATCTTCTAATTTTCGATTGATTTGAAGAAAGTTCATTTTCACTATGGTCCTTCAGATAATTTGCCATGCTTCAGACAATAAACTTACTATTGCGTTTTAGGTAGATCAATAACTAAAATTAAAGTAATGTTCGCAATATCACTCATACGTTTGAAAATTCTGATAAACTACATTAGTGTAGTCTAATTTTACACTACTTGTAGCTGGTAAGGTAGAGTGTCTTACACATCCAGAAGAAATTCTAATTTTACATTCAAATGTTTTGCAGTTTGCATTTAGCTTCATTATGTTACAATCTCTTTCAATACTGTTTTAGCGGGTCGTGGTAGCCCGATCGGTAAGGCGTCGGACTCGTAACCGGAGGGTCCGGGGTTCGATTCTAACTGATCAAAGATCCTCCGTCGTTACTAATGGTGTCTGAGCGACGTAAAATAATAGTGGTCACAAAGTCCTCCAAGTGAAACGTCACCTCTGGGGCTCGACCAGGGGTTTGCTCGGTCCTTGGTTCTGGATCAAAAGAACATGGCCCTTTTCAGGGCCCCGTCCCAGTTAAACCACGATATGTGGTTGGTACAGGGGACCCTGAAGTGAAAAGTACTGTTTCAGTAGTACTTGCATAATATTTTTTTTTAATCCTAAAACATTTTCTTACTTCAATTTGCTGAGTTGTGGAGGAGTGTACAAGAAGTAATCTTGGGATTGCATTCACCCGGCATCACCACTAATGTTATAACAAAATCACCTCACCCGTTAAGATTCACCACATCTGTAGTTTCAAAAAGGTTAGCACTGAAACTTGGCTCATCACAATTCCTTCGATTTTGCGCTTGTTGTCCTTTTCTTCACTCTTAATTAGTTGGTAAACAAGTCAAGTAGAAGGAAACAGCTTTTCCATCACATGAACTGAAATACCATGAGACCTAAAAGGGAACGAGCTAAAAATTATCAACTGTTTTGAAAATTGCTTCGAAAAAAAGTCAAAACTGAAAATACTAAATGCAGCGAAAATTTCGTAATTTTTTTCTAACGGGTAACAGTTTTTGGAGCAAGGTCTGGATAAACTGCATTAAACTTTAGCCAGTAACTTGTTTTTCTGACATTCGCAAATTTAAGACATTTTCTATGCTTTTGTACATGGAACACTTATTCTATGACGAATACAATTGAAGGGGCAAGTGGATAAAGGTGATATGTGACAATTTTCTAAATTTCTAGAAAAAGCTGAAAAATGTTTTTTTGAAGTAAGCTTTTCAAAATTGTCACATATCTAACCACTTGCCACTTTAATTGTTAATTAAACAGTAAGGTATTTTTACAATATCTATTCCTCCCGAATGAAATTCCAATTTTACCAAATGGTAAAATACGAGCAAGTACACATATCATGCTTGCATAAAATCTACTGAGAAGAAAAATCGGCAATCATTAAAAACATTTTTAAAAGAATAGATACATTTAAGTTTTACTAGTGTTGAAATTTCTCCAATCAAAATTTACCAAATTAGGAATCTTTTGGGAAGTCACGGTGATGTTCAAAAGGGACAGTTCTGGGGGGGGGGGACTTTTAAATTCACCTATGGGGGACTGGATCCAATAAGTACGTTACCGATTGTGGAAGTAAACTTCTGTCTTGACTAAAGTTAGTCGAGAATTCATCAACTTGAGCCATGAATGCCTCATTTTATAGCTAAGGTACAGAACTAAGACTTCCTCAATTACAAGTTAAAGCCAGTCAACTCCCTAAAAGAAAAACACATTTAACGAAAATTTAAATTAGTTCAACATATTAAGCATATGCAGCAAAAAATCTTTAAAAAATTAGAAAAAAAAATCTTAAATCTTAATTTTATTTTTAAGAAATTGCGTAAGACTTAATATGTATGTATAATAAATTTTAAAAAATAGGAGATTAACTTGTCTCCTGAAATCAAAATTTGATAAGCCAAGTACTTAACTGCTAAAACTTTAGATAAATTAAACTTTATTTTACTTACGGGCAATTTCATTTTGAAATAAGGCAAAAGACAAAAATGAAAGTCGTATAAATTAAAATCTACACAACTTTTCTAGAGTCTTTGGGTGTATAACATACTAAAAAGTAAAAAAATGTGCTTTATGATTACATTTTGTGAAGAAATTTGCTTGGTATGTGAACGGCGTAAAGAAAATATATAAACTAATTTGACCTTATTTCAATCTCTGATAGATAAAAAACTAATGAGGTAAAAGGAATTATCGATTGATTTTACATTAAACCATTGTTTGAACTAAATTAAAACGGATACTAAAATATCTACACGTATTGATTAAATGCATTAACTGAAAATTCCATTAAATTTTGATTCGTCCGTTACACAAATTCGTCATTTTTTCACTTTCTGGAAAACATTCTTATTGGATTTACTTCTATTCAATTTTCTAACTTCATAGACATCCGATTGATATAGTAACCAATCAAAAAAAAAAAAAAATTATACATTAAAGGGCTTTTTATACAGTAACAGACTTAACATTTTTCCACCCGTAATGGACTTGGCACATTCAGTAACAGACTTATCTTAATGTGATCATTTCCATCAAACTCCTGTTACTATACTTGTATGTCAGATACATGAAATTGCAGATCTTGTCGCAAAAAGGTTTGCAATCTGTTAAAATTACATTCCCCGAAAACACTACCAGATGTTGTAGATATGAACGTATGAATAAAAATTGTTCTAAATGTGCACATTCTCTAACTTTTGAGAGTGATTTTTATGAATCTGCTATGAATGAAGAATGAATGAATGTGTTCCATAAATCCTGATATATGAAAGAAATATCTATGAACAAATGAAATAGTATCAGTGAGAAAAAACTAGAGAAAACATTCGCTTTATAAAAATAATGCTTAAAGGCACGTAGTGTTAGATGGCAGTTATGTCCTAAAAAAGTTATTTCCCAAATTTTTGTCTCACTCTTACACTAAGCGTAACCAGTGTAAGTACTTTGAAAAATTAAAACATTAAGTTAAGAAGGATTCCAATAGATCCACAAGAGCTTTGGTTCAAACTAAGTTTTCAGAAAATTGTATTATTGCATACCAGGAGGAAGTGCAAAGTGGCCATTGAACAAATGATCAGGTTCCAAATTTTTCCGTCGCTATCTTGCATCAAAATGTAATGAAATCACATGCGATATGTTCACACATTGTGCAGCATGATAAATGCATAATACACATTTTTCTACAAAGGTCTTTAAAATTTTTGAGCCTTTGTGTCGTTTTCCTTTCTACTTCTATCGACAAACTACAGTTGCACAGAATTGGTGGTTAGCTGAAACACCTTGCTTTTAGTGAAAGTAAAGCACGTAGTCTTATCGTAAATAACGTCAAAAGTTTTGTACAAATGTGCAAACACTGCACGCAGGATGATAGCAGTCATCTTTATTCCAAAACGTTACGCTCTCGCAACAGTGGATGAACTTGAATGAAGATAGTTTGATATCCATGAAACACCTTCAAATCATTTAGTACATTGCAATAAGATTGCAGACAAGTATTGCATGAAATATTGTTACGTCAAACAGCCAACAAGTAATAAAATTCAACTTAAAAGCTAAATAAAATATAAAAGAAACTTTTTAAATTTAAAGACTATTTCTGTCTGCTCATTCGCGCAAAGATCATTCAGTAAATTTTTCGCAAAATATCGCCAATAGCGCCAAGTTGAACCCAAATTCAAAGAATAATTTTTTCGCCAAATTTGTCGCCAATTTGGCGATATGTCGCCAAGTTGGCGTCAAACACTTGGCGACCAAAAGCTTGGCGACATGTCGCCAAGTGGTGGCGCCAATTCATATCACTTGAGTCTGTATTGAAATTAACATTGATTTACCCCAAAAAAAGGGTAAAAGACCCCTTAGGGAACATGCGAATGCAATCACAAGAGGAGGTGCACAACTAGACCCCCCTCAGAGCCTACATACCAAGCTAGAAGTTTCTATGGCATATAGTTTTTGAGTTATGCGAGCCACATACGCACATACATCCGCACATACAGACGTTACGAGAAAACTCGTCGTAATTTACTCGGGGGTGGTCGAAATTGATTTTTCGGCTGTTTGTATGTTGTTAGGTACATATGCACGTGCTGACAGGTCGAAAAAACTACGCGACATTCATTCAGGGGTGAGCAAAGTCAAAATTTAGACTGAAATTTGAGTGAAATTTTTTTCGTGATCACAATACTTCCTTTACTACGTAAAAGGAAGTAAAAATCGGAAGCCATAAAACTGAATAAGAACTCATACGGACCCATCGATTTTTGATGAGCAATCAAAACCCTTCAGGTGTACAAGTGAGCTTTTAACCATCAGTAAAAACGAAATACGTAGTAGCCTCAAAGCAGAATGCTGCTAAATTTGGAACGTACGTCGCAGAACAGATACTTGAACTGCATAACAATTCTGTCTAAATGTGAGGGAAAATTCCAAAAAATTTTGTGCAAAAAGGCAGATTTTCTGCAATTAGTTTTTGTAACTAAAGATATATTTTGCAGAAACTCAGCACAATTTCTGCAGGTTTTTTCAAATTTTTATGCAAATTAAGCTTACTAAGCAGAAAATCAAAAAGTCTAATTTTTTGCGACGTAGGAATTTTAGATATTCTACGAACGGGACAAAATCTAGAATTTGCTCAAAATTACATGTTTAGTTGAACGATATCCGGAGAAAGCCATGTGCTGTTATTCTGAGTGAAAATATTGCTTCTAATGCAGTGTCAGAGCACTCAGAGCTCCTTGATGTTTGCACGAACAGAGGCAGCACTTTCAGCTATTGGATTTTTTCTTTGTTAAGAATGTGTGTGTGCCTGAAATTTTAATTTCATGCTTTTTTCTACAGTAAGGACCCTGCTCCACATCAGCGTAAAACGCGACCGAAACCGAAGGCAGAAACCGAAAATCCGGGTACTTTCCATAGGAACACTATGTAATCCATTTTACGTTTCTGCTTTATTTTTCTGCTTTACGTCAATGTGGAGCAGGGCCCTAAGACTTTGTACAAAACAAATAACAAATACTCCTTTCATAGACCTGTATAAAAAAGTTGATTTTGGGATCAGTTTTTAAAAAAAGGTCACGTCTCTATGCACCCATAGTGCTTGAAGTACTTGCAGAACAATTTTGGTCAAATGATTTTACATTGCAGAACGTCACAAAGTATTCTGCTTTGGGGCGTAGTAGTATTGTGGTAACAAAACCTTCATTAGACAGAAAGGAGATATGACGTAATCCAGCATAGCTTGCAACGAGCTGCAAGTAATTCATACTACTAAATGTACGTATTTAAAAAAGTTCCACTCTTAGTATTTATTTAAAATAAGCTGTAATAACAATCTGAAGGCTTTAGAACAAAATTTAAGTTATTAAAATTTCAATTCAGAACTGATACGTCCGTTACGACACATGCAAATATAAATGAGCAATTTACACCTCTTTTTTTAAATATATCAAAATATTGTAAAGTCCTATGGTTTTATGACACTCTGATCGATTGAAATGAATTGCAAGTAAATTTTTTGTATGTATAGTTTCAGAAATTTGAGGTGTTTCTGAAGGCCAAAAAACTTCTCATTTGCGAGATACGTCTGCTACGGAGTTAAAAAGTTATAAAAAATACTTATATATTATTCAATTAAATTTTGCAGTTTTTCAAAAGTAGTGTCCATGTACTTTATAAAGTGCATACAATTAAACAAGGATTTAGCTTGTTTGGGGTCTTTGGAGGGTGTTAAAGCTTCTAATGATACGTCTGTTACGATGGAATTGCCCTTATAATTCCATTATTTTTGGAAATATAAACCGACATTGTTCAACCAGAGACAAGACATTTTACTATTGATTTCCCTCGATAACTATTGATAACCTCACATTTTCTCGTCTCAAAGATAGAAGACCTTCATTTGCGAATAAAATTCTTCAAAAGTAGAACCGACATTTAGATTTCGGTTAAAACATATTGCTTCTTATTTGAAACTCGAAAACGCTTCAAAATTCATTTGTTATTTGATAAATTAGCCCTGAATTCTGTCTTTACGGTAATTACAACTATCATTTATAAAAATTCATTATTCTTTTCCACCTCGACAAAGACTAAAAAATTTAATACTTACAATATCTCGTCCTACATCTTCACTACTATTTATTTCTTGCCACATTCTATTATTAAGAAAAATACGCCTATAAATTTACATGATCAGAAAAAACTCGTTTAAACAACTATCCTGACATATTTTTGCAATAGAATGTGCACCAGCATTTTAAGTAAGTCGGGGACACAGTAGTTCCAAAACTAAATTTCTAAAATGCGACGAAGTTCCAAGACCTTAAATGTCTTAAACGTAACCTGTACCAGGGACGTCATTTCAAGTTTTTCTGGGAGGGGGGGGGGGGGCAAAGGGTGCAAACACAATGCAATTTTATCGGAAAACATAAAAAACCACGCTTACTTATATGTAAATACATTGATTTCTCAAAGCCAGGGGGGGGCAATTGAACCCCCCCTGCCCCCTCTAAATGACGGGCCTGACCTGTGCCGTAAACTTAACTATGTAACTCATGTTTAGGATACTATACTCCATCAATGTCCAATTCAACAGTACAAATAACAATTTTTCATTACTCATTTCGAACCATTTTTTGTAATAAACTGCGAGTTATCAGGCATCGCCACATAATTCAAAATTCTTAGTCGCTTATTTAAACAAAGTTTGATGACATTTCCGTTCTCCTGTAAAGTATGCAACAGTTAAGTATAAATTTGACAACTGTCTTATATAAATGCGGGAATCCTCGTTTAGACTTACTGTGAACTATTTTAGAAGCTCCATACTCTGCATAAGTAAATTTAGACTGCAGTTTGAATATCTAATTTAAAATCTTCCATGAAATTAAATAACTATTAATATTCTAAATATGCCTTATGACTTACATTAAACTTTTGTTCATTGTACTATAAAATTGGCATTTAAAACAAACTGCATAGAGTAACTAGTTACGCGGGAATCTTACATTACGAATCATTTTTGAATTAAACGTTAACTATTAAGCATTGCAAGCATTCATTAAAACATCTAATCATTTGTTTAATATTGCATTTTAGTATTGTCCTCTAAATGATACACTAGTTTAATAAATGTTAATTAAACATTGAAAGTTATTCAGTGACACTTTCATTTTAAACTTTAATATTCAGAGAAAAACATTGCTACATTGCATTCACATGATCTTCAGGCACACTTTCAGTGCAAAACTACAGAACTTCGATAGAATATTAAGTTACATTAACTTTGCACTAAAGTTTCCATTTAATACAACAATTGTAAAAAAAAAAGCATTACTTACCACAAAATAAGCACCTTATCATTGAAAATGAACTGTTTAGAATATGTAAGTAAAATCGATTAGGTTAAGTTCATGAAAGGCCTTTGAGGCAAATTTACCTCCTGCATTTTCCCATAAAAAAAAAAACTTTGCATTGTAACTAAAGTTTTTAACATAGACCCTCAAAAACTAAATGCACAGCACTTTAGACTTCCCGTGTTGTAACTGAGAGCAGGAGAAGTAATGAACAGTCACGTGCAAGTATGACGTCAAAAAGTCTCAAAATTTACATATCTGATTTTCAATTTTTTTTTTTTTTATATATACAGAAACCATCAGCTTCAACATACATGAGGACTGCGAACTCTGCGCCTTGCCTCCTGACAAGCACAGGACAGATTTACGGCACAGAGAGGATGAAATAACATCCATGGGCAAGGCGGTACTCGAACCCGCAACCACTTGCTTACAAAGAGAATACTCTACCTCTAGGTCCACGTGGCCCCTGATGGTCAATTACAGTTAAATATTGTAACGAGTCCGTAGCACCTTCAACTTTCTTCAAATGAGCAGTCCAATCTTGAGGAAGTAACTATAAATTTATTTACAAGTATGTACACTATTTACAATAAAGCAGGAAACAATTGCTAAACATCCAGCAATTAGGTAGCAAACAGTACACTGTACTCTCAACAGTAAATCAGCACCACGTATCTAACGTGAACAGTAATTAAGAAATTACAAAAGCAAAAACAACATTCGCCCAAAGCGAATAAAAACGAGCACTCTCAGAAATCAACATCTGAAAAGAACTGACTGACTTGTGTTCAAGGCCAGCTATTTATACACGGAAAGAATTCCCGACAACTTTCTAGTAATATCTGGAATATTCAAAATCATTCATAACTTTAAACAATTCATTCAAGAAAACGCTAGAAATAAAAAGAAAAACACCACTCCGAGCGAAAATGTCTTCACGCTTATTAAAGTTAGGGCAAGTGTAAAAACTACAAAGTGTTACGGGGCCGGTATACAAGTGATAAAAGTGATATCTTCAGATACTTTTGCAACATGACGTCAGATAAAACCAAAACTAATGAAAATGATGCAAGGCAGGAAAAACAACAACTATTTACAAGATTTGTAACATTGCCCCCTTCCCAAGGACTGCACGTCCCGGGCAGTACAATCCCCAGAAAGGAAGCAAGGGAAGACTTACAGATGCACACATTACATGATGACCAATCATAAACATGATAAACAATAACAATGAGAACATGAACGAAATAATAACATTGATAGAGTAATATTACAAACAATTAAAGGCAAAAGTTATTTACAAAATTTACAAACAAATTACCATGGCAGCTTTAGATTTATTTTACGAACTATGGCCATAGTATGGGGCTAGCCGATCATAATGGACAACCCTAGGTTTTGAATGTGATGACTTCTGGATCCTCACTACGACGTCGTTCAGCCGGTGGAGAACTGTGTAAGGTCCATCTCAATGCGACTGCAATTTGGGTGACAGACCTTTACGTCGGATGGGATTCCATAGCCATACTTTGTCACCTTCTTGAAAGTCATGACCAGTGGACCTTGTGTCGTATCGGGTCTTCATCTTCTCCGTCGCGATGTTGATTCGCTCCCGTGCGAAGTGATGAACGTCCTCCAACCGGGCCTGGAGATCCTGGACGTATTCCTCAGGCGATGAAGGCGCATCTGGAGGGAGACCGAAGACGAGATCACAAGGTAGCCGAAGCTCTCGGCCGAAGAGCATCCGTGATGGGGAATATCCGGTGGTCTCGTGGACAGCACTGCGGTAGGCCAGCAGAAACAGAGGAAGTTTCTTGTCCCAATCCTGTTGATTTTTGGAGACCATAAGCGAGAGATTATTAAGGATTGTACTGTTGAATCTCTCCACCATGCCGTCCGATTGTGGGTGTAGTGGTGTCGTTCGAGTTTTCTCAATTTTGAGGATTTTACATAGGCCCTTAAACACAGCAGAGATGAAGTTTCTCCCCTGATCGGAGTGGATCTGCAAGGGTGTTCCATATCTCGAGATCCAATTCTGGACTAGAGTCTCTGCTACAGTGGTAGCTTCTTGATCCGGAATGGAATATGCTTCGGGCCACTTGGTAAAATAGTCAATGGAAACGAGAATGTATTTGTTCCCATCAGTAGTTTTCGGTAGAGGACCAAGAATGTCGATCCCGATTCGTTCGAAAGGAGCTCCTACGTTGTAAAGATGTAGCTTCCCGCGGCTTCTTCTCTTCGGTCCTTTACGGGCAGCACAGGCGTCACAAGAATGACACCACTTCTCCACGTCATCCTTCGCCTTGCTCCAGAAGAAGCGCTCTCGAACCTTGTGGAGGGTTTTCAGGATACCAAAGTGTCCTCCAGTCGGACTACTGTGCAATTCCTTTAGAACGTCTGGAATTCTTGATCTGGGAAGGAGTAACTGCCATTTGAATGCTTTACCATCGTCAGATTCCCATTTCCGATACAGGACGCCATTTCGCAACTGGAGAGATTTCCATAGAGCCCAGTATCTTTTCGTTGCAGGATTGTAGATAGAAACGTCTTGCCAACTAGGTCGCCGACTGTCTTTCTCCATTAACTCTATGATAGGCTTTAGGTCTGGGTCTTCAAGCTGATCTTTTCTAACTTGGTCGTCACTCCATTGATCAGGATCTGAAGATGGTGATGTAGCAGTAACTTGACAGGCAGTAGGGATTGTCGTCCCGTACTGTTTCTCTATTCGGGAGCAATAATGGCAGTTCTCGGAACAAGGTCTTCTTGATAATGCGTCAGCATTACCGTGTGACAAACCTTTTCGGTGCTTAATCTCGATGTCATATTCCTGGAGCCGCTGTATCCACCTGGCTACCTGGCCCTCTGGATTCTTGAAATTCAAAAGCCAAGTTAAAGAGGCATGATCAGTCCGGAGCAGGAATTTACGGCCGTAGAGGTAATGATGAAAATGTTCTACAGCTTTAACTATGGCGAGCAATTCCTTTCTCGTGACACAATAATTTCGCTCCGACTTGGATAAGCATTTGCTCCAGTAGGCGATGACATGTTCGTTACCGTCTATTTCTTGAGATAAAACAGCTCCAACGCTCTCGTGGCTCGCATCAGTGTCAAGTATGAAGGATTTTCCAGGCTGAGGATAAGAGAGGATAGGCGTTGATGTTAAAGCCTCCTTCAGTTGTAGAAATGCATCCTCGCATTCTTTGGACCATTCAAATTTTTGTTTGCTTTCCGTCAGCTTATGCAAAGGTCGTGCAATGTTGGAAAAACCCTTCACAAACTTCCTGTAGTACGTGCAGAGCCCCAGGAAACTTCGCAGCTGATGGACATTTTCGGGGCGGCTCCAATTCTTGACTGCGGATACCTTGTCTGGATCTGTTCGTACACCTTCGGAAGAGATAATGTGACCAAGGTAGTTCACCTCACGGCGGAACAAATTACATTTGGACGGGCTTAACTTCAGGTTGGCTTCCTTAAGCTTTTGCAGCACCTTCCTAAGATTAGCCAAATGTTCCTCAAAACTGCGTCCTATGATGATAATGTCGTCCAAGTAGACAAGACAGGATTCATAAGACAGTCCTCGTAACACTGATTCCATAAGACGCTCGAACGTGGCTGGTGCATTGCAAAGGCCGAAGGGCATCACTTTGAACTGCCACAAGCCTTGTCCGGTTGTAAACGCCGTCTTCTCTCGGTCGTCGGGGTGTATCTCCACCTGCCAGTAGCCGCTCTTTAAATCCAGGGTCGAAAACCACTTGTGTCCGGAAAGGGTGTCCAGAGTGTCATCGATCCGTGGAAGAGGGTAACTGTCCTTCTTGGTGATGTCATTCAGGCGTCGGTAATCAACACAAAATCTGGTGGAGCCGTCTTTCTTTCGGACCAAGACGATAGGGGATGCCCAAGGACTGGATGAGGGTTCGATGACGTCATTCTCCTGCATCTCTTTTACGAGGATCTCAACCTCTTCCTTCTTGGCGAACGGTAGTCGTCTTGGATGCTGCTTGATAGGGGGATGATCTCCGGTGTCGATCCTATGCTGCGTTAAACTCGTGCGACCAACGTCTTCGGATGTAGATGAAAACACCTGCTTGTAGTTGTCCACCAATTTTTCCGCAGCGTATCTTTGATCCTTCGATAATGGTGCACTCCCAATTAATTTCGAAGTCAAGGATTCGGAAGACACAGTCTCGGAGGAATCAATTCTTCTGATGATGCAGTTTACGGGAGTACAAGTTGCCAACACTTCTCCTTTCTTGATATTCCTCGGTCTTTCACTTACATTGGCGACTCTCACAGGAACTGCATTCCTTGAAAGGTCCACAAGTGTAGATGCCACTAGTACTCCTTTTGGGCTATTACTCTGGTTAGGATATTCAATTAGGCCGAATTTAAAGCTGTTGTTTTCATTGATGGAGCCAGGTATTAGTATTTCTGATCTTGGGGGAATCAATAAATCTGTTTGGGCTATTATTTGATGAGCGGATTTTAAGTTATTTTCAGCATTGAAAATTGCTATGTCTTCCCTCGTCGAGTGCAGCTCATTATTTTTAAAGTCGATAGAAAAATCAAATTTTCTCAAAAAGTCCAGTCCGAGAATGAAGGGATCTGTAATGTCAGTGACGAATGCCGTGTGATGGTAAATGGCGCTTCCGAACATTATTTCTAAGTTCACTTTTCCTTCAATCTCGATTTTGTCACCTGTCACAGTTTGGAGAGTAACGCATGGCGGCGTCCACAAGATCTTGAGTCCAAATTGACGAGCCACATCAGTCCTAATGATGGTAACGTTGGCTCCTGTGTCCACAATCATTTCGCAGGGAAATCCATTCACATATGCGTAAATGAACAGTCCGTTGCAGCCGCCAGTTCTTGGGGAAATCTGGAAAACTTTGGGAGACGTCTTCTTTTCTTGGCGAGCTTCGCAATTCCTTCGTACGTGGCCCTCACCGCCACATTTCCAGCACTTCAGAGTTTGTCTACCTTGGTTTTTGTGAGCCGAAATCTTCTTCAGGGTCCCCGACATCTCTTTGATTTGTTGCTCAATGTCCGAGAGACGAGTTGAGTCCGAACCCTGGGCACTCACTTCCAAGCCCCTGATAGAATGGCGATCCTTGCGGGATATTTGCTGTGCAGCCTCGAACTTCATTGCGTAGACCAGACCGGATTTAAGATCTTTAATGTCCGCCATCCGGAGAGCCGTCTGAATTTCTGGATTTCGCACTCCATCTATGAAGTAGTTCAGCGCCAGGTTATCGCGAACATCCGAAGGACAGTTTGAGAAGGCGAGATGGGAAAGCCTCTCGACGTCTGCTGCAAAAACTTGCAAAGTCTCTCCGGCCCTCTGCAGTCGGGATTTCAGCTGGAGTTGGCTTATTTCTTTTTGGCATACTTCGCCAAAGCGAAGCTCCAGGGCCGATGATAAGGCTTCGAAGTCATGGTGCTTGTCCTCTGGAAAGGTCTGTAGTATATCAGCTGCATCCCCTCTCAGCGAGGCTGCAAGGTGACAGGCTTTTGTGGAAGAGTCCCAGGAGTTTGCTTCTGCAACGATGAGGAACTGCTTCTTGTAAATATTCCACGAGGTCTTCCCGTCAAACGCGGCCAGTTTAATGGATGGACGAGAAGTTCCAGCTGCAGCTACACAGTCACTTGAGTTGTTGCAGGATGCTGATAACTTTGATTCAAGTTCTTTAATTTTCTTTTCCACATGGTTTTCTACTGTGGTGATTCGATTCTCAACGCTGTCTGAGTTGTTGCAGGATCCTGATAACTTTGATTCAAGTTCTTTAATTTTCTTTTCCACATGGTTTTCTACTGTGGTGATTCGATCTTCTAGAGCCTCCACTTTATTTTCCATGTTGATAAATTTAGTTTCCACCAAACTTTTCATTGACGTTAGATCGCTCTTAATTTCTTCTTGACTTGAAGTTATGCTAGCGGTTAAATCACTCTTTAATTGCTCTTGATTAGTAGCCAGATCATTTTTTAACTGTTCTTGATTAGTAACCATAATCGCCATATCATTCTTGATTTCTTCTTGACTTGAAGTTATGCTAGCGGTTAAATCATTTTTTAATTGTTCTTGATTCGCAGTCATGTCACTTTTAACAGCGTTGATCGCATCAAGGAGTTTTTTTAGTTGTTCCTCCATTGCTCGAGTAATCACCATAAAATTCCGAAGTCAAAAAGTCCGTAGGAAGAAAAGTCCAAGTTCACAGGTAATTCCAAGAAAGTCCCTGAAGATGCCCCACGTTGGGCGCCAAAATTGTAACGAGTCCGTAGCACCTTCAACTTTCTTCAAATGAGCAGTCCAATCTTGAGGAAGTAACTATAAATTTATTTACAAGTATGTACACTATTTACAATAAAGCAGGAAACAATTGCTAAACATCCAGCAATTAGGTAGCAAACAGTACACTGTACTCTCAACAGTAAATCAGCACCACGTATCTAACGTGAATAGTAATTAAGAAATTACAAAAGCAAAAACAACATTCGCCCAAAGCGAATAAAAACGAGCACTCTCAGAAATCAACATCTGAAAAGAACTGACTGACTTGTGTTCAAGGCCAGCTATTTATACACGGAAAGAATTCCCGACAACTTTCTAGTAATATCTGGAATATTCCAAATCATTCATAACTTTAAACAATTCATTCAAGAAAACGCTAGAAATAAAAAGAAAAACACCACTCCGAGCGAAAATGTCTTCACGCTTATTAAAGTTAGGGCAAGTGTAAAAACTACAAAGTGTTACGGGGCCGGTATACAAGTGATAAAAGTGATATCTTCAGATACTTTTGCAACATGACGTCAGATAAAACCAAAACTAATGAAAATGATGCAAGGCAGGAAAAACAACAACTATTTACAAGATTTGTAACAATATTACTATTGTACTTTTCACTGCGCAACCCACATAGGTCAAAAGCTCCGTGCTGTAATCCAGTCAAGTCTCAACTATCAACTTGCTTTTAGTGAAACAAAAATAAGTTAATAATGTTAGCAATTAATTTTTAGGCTTTTATTTGCCATGTTTAGAAAATTGATTGGTTCCTCGGGTAAAATAAAAACTGAATAAACTCACATTCCTTAAATATGTGTTTATTTACAACACAAATTTTAAGTTCGTGCACTTGGTCACACAGGACTTGTTTATAAACTGACGTCCAATATGACTGACAGTACAAGACAGATTTCGAGTATAGGACAGAATTTAGGCTCACGGAGAAGGAAGTTACAACCAGAGCGAGGGCGGGAATCGAACCAGCCACTCCCGGGATCGCGCAACCAAACAGAGCCCGCCGCCGGGCCCCCTAAATATTTGTTATTGATAATATATCTATATACATAAGTGACTACTTTTTGTATGTATGTCCGGGGTAATCTTCCAAACTACTGGACCGATTTTAACCATTTTTTCACCGTAGATAGCTACAGTAACAGGGAGTAGGATAGGCAATAATTTATTTCTAAAAAGTTTAGTTTAAAAAAGTTATTATGGAAAATAGTAAATTTCTTGTTACATATATAAAGCAATAAGTAACCTCCCCTAAGCCAGGGCTAAGGTAGAAACATGCAATACACCACCAGCTCTTTCATTCGATTTTCCATTCTTGGACTGTAGTTTCGTACTTTTTGGCACTCGTCGGCATGGAATAGAAAGTAAACGAGCCGGAGGCAGAAATCCTCTTATAGAGCAAAGAGAGCCAAAAAAAAAAAAAAAACTGGTTGTGAAATTAGAACACGAACTCGGCCTTAAAATTTACGAGTTGTACCGTAGAAAAGTGCTGTCGCTCGGTGGTGTTCTTATTTCATATTAGGTACCAGTTTTTTTGGGTTCAAGCTCGTTTACTTCCTATTCCATGCTGAGGAGTGCCAAAGAGCACGAAACTGCAGTCCATGGATGGAATAAACGTGCTGGTGGTGTATTTCATTTTTTATATTTATTTATTATTCTTTTCAAAATTGTATATGGCTATAAAAATTTTAAAAAAGGTTTTCTTGTATTCACTTAAGATGACAATAATCAATCGGGAATGAAATTTGTTTTCCTTAATTCCTTCTCGTTTATTTGCTTTCAGGCGAATTCCTTCCGCAATCAAGAGTAATATACCGAGGCTATTCTGGCGCCTTCTCGTGTCTGACTGTATGCTGCTGTGATTTTATAGCTACTTTTCGAGTCGCCACTTTCTGCAAGCGATCTTAGTCACCATGACAACATCTGTCATAAACTGAGGGTAATGGTCCATTGAAAAAAAATCTAGTTCATTCACATCAGCACCGTTGAGTAAGAACGACATTATAAATTTTTTGTTGAAATGTTCTTATATTTTCCAGAGTACACATTATTCTCTGTCTAAGAGGATAACTTCCGATGGGAATTATTAATATTGTCTGATATTTTATCGCGCCACCTTCCTCTAATTTGCGCGCATTCCAAGTCTCTTCAGGACATGGAATGTACACATGTCTATAAAAATGCTTTTCAGCCGATAAAGTGGTTAAAATTGGTCAATATAGCTTAATCAACAAAGTGGCTAATTACGATTAATTAGTGCATCACCAAAATCATTAACCTTTAAAAGTTAAGACCTAAGTCCCTTTTTAAAAGAAGTTAGATCTTTTTTCCCTAGGAGCAAACCTGTTAGGAGCTCGGAAACAGATTTTTCAAAAAGAATCAGGAACATCAGGACAAAACTAAAACTCAGGACAAAGTATTTTTATCTGGAAAATCTGAAACATCAGGACATTTGTGAAGTCTACAAACATTCTTGATTTTTTTTCTAATGAAATAACTTTGTTTTCCGAAGACATGCTTTTCGTCTTTTCAGTAAGAAAAATTATTTTCGAAAAATATTCAACTCAGCTTTTGGGTATGGTCACTAGGGTGGGGCGAAAAATAAAAAGTTTTTCAGATCAACTTCTAATAGTTGCCAAAAGTTGTCTTTGGTGATAGTTAGCTTTTGTGCAAAATTTGAGAAAAATCGGTTAATATCTTCAGGGGGCGCTGCGATCGCAAAGTTTAATCATAGCTTTTATCGGGATTTTATGGTTAAAATATGAAAATAATTATACAATGAATTTTTTAAATCATAATTTCGAAAAGATTTATGTTACTCGATACAATAGGAGTTCGGGTTGTATTTTTTTTTTTTTTGTAAAAAATAGCTAATTATTAATTTGGTTAAGTGTATTTTCGAAAAACTCATTTCATTTCAGGTTTCAGCGGGATTTTATTATTGTTCTAATAAAATAAGCTTCAGTCAGTTAATGAAAATCTCACTCCCCCCTAAAATATAATTTAAATCGCATTTTTTTCGGCAGTGGATACAGATTTTCATTTTGTTCTAATAGTAACGTGTATTGTATCTAAATCATATCCTTCCTAACATATAGTATTATTTTTCGCAAAGAAATCTTTGATCCTTGATGAACGTCAGCAAGCAGGGGGCGCTTTTTCTGAAAATCAACTCTATTTTCCCATTCATCAAAAAATAATTGTTACACAAAACTAAAAAATAAATGTGGGCGAATGATTTTTTAGATGAAGAAAAAGAAAAAAAAATGCTTTCGTTTTGAAATTGATCGATGACCGCGCAATCATTTAATAGGTTTAATCAAGTTTCGAAGACGGACACGATCAATTTCCTTACGTGCAAGTGTAAAGAGCGTTGAGCGGCACGCGAATATTTCACAAAGGATCAGTATTTAATCATTGAAACTGAGCATTTTTGTTGAAGTTGACGTTTTTATACAAGCAAATTCGTTATACAAAATGATATTTTCATTGATAAAAGTTGCCCACGGTTACGACACAATTTAATTTGTCATTGTAAGATTTTTGCTTTAGAAATTTTTTGCATAATTCTTCTTGAATAATGCATTTTTGAATCGAACGCATCCGACATTAAAGAACTTGCGAAACATTAAATCAATTTTAACATAATATCTTTGATCAAATAAGAAAAGGTTTCTCTCAGTTACAGTACATCAAAATGCAGGTTTAGCGCAAAAGCTCTTGTAATTTTTTTCTTTAGGCCTCTACTCTCGAGCCATACTAAAAGTGCAAGTTAAGACTTGAAGCTAAAAGGTAGAATGTGGAGAAGAAAAATGATTTTTTTCTTACTATCACTTCGAAGTAAAACTTCGATCGCTATGACCACTGAGTAACTTAATTAGCAAAAGTATGAAAGTTTCGTAAAATTTCCCATTTAAAATTACATATTGTGAAAGCTTAAATGTCGAAAAAACTGAACCAATTTATATGTTGCTTTTATTGCCTTTAAATTCTGGTCATCTATTTATAAATTATTATTACGTTATTCATTGAGGTGAAAATTTATAAAACTTATAGCGACATTTCTCTTTTATTTTACAGAACAGAAGGCTAACCAAATGCTATGCACTCAGCTATTTTGTTGAAAAAGTTAAATTTTCGAATATTAGCCGTGACTGCTGCGTTGACACTTACCTTTTATTGTATGCAACTTCAATACTTCTTACTGTCGGTGCAACCACTGAGGCCACAATTCCTGGAAAATCATGAGTTTCTTTCTTATGATCTGAATAAAGAAGAGCCTATTGATTTAGACCAAAAGTGCCAACTTCCAAGGATTCATCCATTTGACTCGTCTGTGCTTAAGTATCTATTACCTCCGAAAACGGTAATCTGTCGGAAGCAACAACAACCACTTCTGACTTTCGTAGATGAAGAAAATGTGCTCAGATTAAATTTTACAGCAGCCAAACTGCATGGGTATGATCCAACGAAGATAAGTTGCCATTACCAAGACATCATGCGTAAGGATGATTTCACAGTGATATATGGGGGAAAACAGAGACTCCATTTGAATGGAAGTTATGTTTTTAGTGACTTTCAATACGTATCCTGTTCAAATTACATCGGATATACATTTTACACGAATATGCACTTACATATCACTCCAAGAACATTAGCTACGGAACCTTTGGAAAGAAATAACAGTGGATACAATGTGCTGATAATCGGCATTGATTCGTTATCAAGATTAAGTTTTATAAGACAACTTCCGAAGACATACAAGTTCCTCAAAGAGACGTTGAATGCTTACGTCTTCAGAGGGATGACCAAAATTGGTGACAACACATTTCCAAACTTAGCTGCTATTCTGACAGGCAAATCTGTCGCGGACAATGAGTTACCACTCATCAAGGATCCCACAGAGACATATGACTATTGGCCTTGCTTGTGGAAGAACTTTTCACAAGCGGGATACGTTTCGTTGTTTGCTGAAGATTTGCCTGACTTAAATCTTTTCAATTACTACCGTGGGGGGTTTCTATATGCCCCGACGAATCATTACATGAGGCCGTTTTGGATAGCAATGCAAAATTCCAGACTATATCGTTTTAGCTCACATTTGTGCTTTGGTAGGACGCCGAAACATTTACTACAAATAAGTTACCTCAAAGACTTCGTATCTAAGTATAGTAACATGGGAATTCCGTTTTTTGCATTTTCCTTCTTTGTTGAGCTGAGCCATGACTACATAAATGAAGTTTCTTTGGCCGATGAGGACTTCCACTCGCTGTTAAAAGAGCTACTGATTTCTGGATATCTAAACAGAACGTTCATATTGTTCTTGTCAGACCACGGCCATCGTTTTGATTCTTTACGAGAAACTTTAATTGGCCGTATCGAGGAAAGAATGCCATTTTTTGCAATTACCTTACCACAGAAAATGGACAAATCTCTGTTAAATGAACAAAATTTAAGAGTGAACCAAGGACGCTTAACATCATCATATGATGTATATTTTACTTTGATGGACATACTCAGCAATAGCATAAATAGCACTAAACTTGGTTACAAAACATCATCACGAGGGACAACTCTTTTCGGGCCTATTTTTGCCAATAGAACTTGTCAAACAGCTGGAATACCAGAGCACTACTGCACTTGTGAAACAGAAAAAACTATTAGTAACGAAGGTAAGTTGTATGAAACTTTTCATGAGTTGCATAAAACTTTCGGTTTCGCATCATTGGCCCATTGACGTGTCAAGCAGGCAATCTTACATCAATTTTGCCTCAAAATTGTTATGTTACTGATTTTCGATTGTCAGAGTCTTGCCACAAGATTGTCTGACAAGGAGCATGCAACCTAATATCAAGAAAATACAAGGTTGTTTTTGTAATCTTGCATAAAGATTGTCATGACAAGAAAATGTCGAGATCTTGACATTTTCTTGTCATAACAATCTGTATGCAAGATGTGATTGCTTTTGTAATCTTGCATAAAGATTTTCATAACAAGAAAATGTCAAGATCTTGATATTTTCTTGTCATGACAATCTGTGTGCAAGATGTGCAGGAATGCTGGGTGTAAAACTTCCCGCATGCGCCTCTCTTCTATTGTGCGCGCTAATGATCTTGACGGCGACAATGAGATATCAGGAACCTTCTTTTCAATCTTGACGCTGACAAGATTTATGCAATCTTGATATTGCAAGACGAAATCGATATTGATATGTCAAGATGTATGTAATATTGCATACGTCTTGTCATAAAAATCTTTATGCAATCTTTATGCAGTATTAATTCGCAATATTGAAGCCGTCAAGACAAGATCAAGATCCACCAAGATTGCTGCAAGAAGTTTTGCTTGTAGGGGAACTTTCGATCCGTTACCATTAACACAGTAATGAACTAGCACGCAAATGCAGGGGCGCCCCGAGCTTAAACTTTTGGGAGGGGGAAAATTCTCAATTTGCCGAATGGAACTCCAAAATGTGCCGAATGAAAAAATACGCGTATGTACACAAACCTTATACCGTTACTTTGTGAGAAGAGACGATGGGTATCACTAAAAAAAAAAAAAAAAAAAAAAAAAAATAAAAAAAAATAAAAAATTGGTAAATAACAGGTTGTATTCTGAATCGTCAAAGCAACTGATAGGATTTCTTATATATACATATATACAGATTAAAACATATTGTCTGCAAAACAGATTATAAAATATTGCATATATGATGTGTGTTTACAAATTAAAGCATGCTGGTCATTTGACAGGTTTGTGAAACAACAGAATTAAGTTAAAATAAATAAAATATATATACACATATATACATACATAGTAATGGCTGTTCATGAATTGTGACTTTAAAATCTGAAAATTTTGGCAAAAAAAAAGAAAAAAGAGTTGGCACTTACAAAAACTGTTGGTTCTAGAATTTTTGCTAGAAATATTATTCATGAGCTAAAGTTTGACTTTTACACGTCTAGCTTTTAGTAATGACCACGCTTTTACTATTTCCTTTGTTTCCAGTTTTTCTGCTATGTCTTTTTCACAGGAAATAAGCACCAAACTGTTTAATCTGTCGTCTTCCATAGTTGATCGAAGGACATTTTTTTAAAGTTTCAATTTGCTGAAAGACGTCCGTTCGTCTTTGGCAGTTGTCACCGGAACTGTTATTGCGAGACGGCATAGTTTATTTGCTAAAGGGGTAAAACACCCCCTTGGGAACATTCGAATGCAACCACAAGGGGAGGTGCACAACTAGACCATCCTCAGAGCCTACATACCAAGCTAGAAGCTTCTACGGCATATAGTTTTTGAGTTATGCGAAACATATACATACGCACATACGTACATACAGACGTCACGAGAAAACTCGTCGTAATTAACTCGAGGGTGGTTGAAAAGGATTTTTCGGCTGCTTATATGTTGGTAGGTACATATGCACGTGCTGACAGGTCGAAAAAACTACTGAACATTCATTCGGGGGTGAGCAAAATGAAAATTTACTCAAATTTGAGTGATATTTTTTTTTTTTTTTTTCGCGATCACAATACTTCCTTTACTACGTAAAAGGAAGTAAAAATCATTGAAACAAATTAAAAGAGGAAGAAAAAAAATAAATTTAAAACTAACCGTTAATGGCGATAATTCGCTGCTTGAAGCAGTCTTTATTTTCTTTCTTGCAGCATCAAATGGATTTTTTGGAGCTCCAGCAAGTTTGACGGAGACATCCCTTCCATCGTGGCAAAGTTCCTCATGTTTTCGTTTATAATCGTCATCAAAAGTACTTAACTTTATATCGTTTACTAATTCTCTTCATTGCAAGCAAATTCAATAAATTAAATAAAACGGATAGATGTATTTCAGTGCTATAATTAAAACGAAAAACAATATTGAACTAGTTCGACGATCGATTCTTTTCGCAGGGAAGAAAATCAAGAAATGGAACTGAATAAATGAAGCTAAGCAGATAGTATTTTTCAGTACGAGAAATGAGAAGATCTGCTGGTAAAGCAAAAAAAAAAAAAAAAAAAAAAAAAATGAAGTCGCGGCACAAAATATTAGAGCTCTTTGCGTTCAAAGTGCAACATTTGTGCATTGCAGCATTTTCACTACATATTTTCCGTCTTGTTTGGGGTCATGCTACACACACTAATTAATTCACAGAAAGGCGGGATGGAAAGAAACGGTTTGGTTTATGGTAAATAACGTAAATAAAAGAATGAGATAATGTATAACAAAAAAAAAAAAAAAAGATTGCGGCCGCACTTGCATATTTATATATATAAATATTGCAAAAAAAATTTCAGTATTATCTCTGAATGTGCCGAATCGTTGTCCGAATTTGCCGAATGAGGAAGATGTTTGGGAGGTCCCGGTGACCTCCTGGACCTCCCTTCGGGGCGCTCCTGCGCAAATGATTATTATTATTGTTGTCATTATTATTATTTTTGTTTTAGATACATGTGTAATGTACCTGAAAGATTTATTGAATTTAAAATTGGTTGTAAACAGATTGATGGGGGTACAATCATTTTTTTTCGCGGTAGGACAGTTATATGTGTGGATATGATGGATATAAACCGTTTAAAAATGATTCAATTACAACTGCATTGTGGAGATTTAAACTTCGAGAAATTCCTCCCGAAACCCCATTTAAGCCCAAAAATATTTTATGATCCCCCTCCAAAACCAAAAGCTGGATCCGTCCTGGTCACTTGTTTACATTGCAGTCAAATAATACCCCTGTGATCTTTCCCCCCTTCTACAGGGTGGTTATAAATTAACAGGAGGTGTTTGGAGCCCTCTAGCTCGCGAACTACTGGGCGAAACATTGCCCAACTTCGTGAGCATGCATATTAGACCATGGGATTTTGATTTCTGGAATAAAAAAAATTAGTTTAAAAAATCACCACCAGGGAGAAATTTGGCGCTGTTGAAGTGTATTATTCTGATTATCGAAGAATTAATTGCTACTGTCAAAATATGCATCCATTTTATTTGCAAAAATGACTTTTTTTGGCACAAATGTGGTTTGATATGATCGCCATTGTAAAGTTGTAAGAACTGCATACGATGCAGAACATTTTCTACGGCAGCTCGTAACATATCAGAATGGATTTCTCTAATTTTTAAAATTATCATATCTTTTAAACTTGCGATATCAGAGATGTTTCTTTGATAGCATCAAAGCATTGTTCTCTAATAGCATTTGCAACTTCGTCAACTTGTAGCTGATTAACCGTCTGGCGCCCCTAGCCTGGTTGCTGGGCTAGAAATCCAGTCATTTTAAACCGCTTAATCATGTCCGTAAATTTGTTATGGTCAGCGGGCCTTTTCTCAACTGCTTCACTCGCCGAAATTCTCAAAGAGTAACATTGGCATTTTAATCACGCTGATAGTAGAGCTTCACTAACAAAGCGCGGTCCTGCATAGTTAAAAGCCATCAAGACCAAGAGGCAACTGCGCTCAGAATCGTGGTGATTTTTTTTTTTTTTAAATAGAAAATTCTACGGCGATCATATTAAACCTCATTTGCAAAGAACAATCATTTTTGCTTGGCGAAATTGATTTATACAGCATCTTTTCAAGTTTAATTTCGCGCATATTTCAGTGGTAA